>JAECUM010051424.1:0-11122 GCA_016617855.1 Megalonaias nervosa | reverse complement strand
TGTGGCGTCCAATATTTCACCAAACGGAAGTGATAGCGGTCGGGTATAATCTGGAGCCAGTATTCAGCTAAAACTAATAGGTTTACCGGATACAGATTTAGAGCTATTGTAGCCAGGAAGTAATCAGACAATTTAAAGACAATTTCCCGATAAACAAATCTGTTATTCAAAAGGGTATGTAATATTTTGTCTCAAGTAGGTATATCCCTTTCATGAATTCCGTTTTCGGAAGACGTTTAACACTTAAGCCGAGCACAGAGTGCGAATTATTAGGTAAAATGTTGGACTTATCAAGTGGTGACCTGGGAAAGTATTCATGTGGGCGAAGATGCATTAGGGAATAGCTGATGCTTGCTTGGTTGTTAGTACTTTAAAGTGAATTATAATCTTGTTGTCATGCATTTTATAATGAAAAGGTTATAGTCAAATGCCTTTAATAAACAATTTGTATGTGCAATTTGCATAATGACTTTCTTTGCAAAAAGTGACAATACATTTTTTGCATTTTGTTAAATATATTGATTATACTGAAAGACAGGCCCCCCCCCCTCTCTCTCTCTCTCTCTCTCTCTCTCTCTCTCTCTCTCTCTCAGTTGTTTCTCTTCCTTCCGTGAACTATCAGTTTTAAGTATCTTTCTTTAACGCAGATTCATTTCCTGAATTTATGATAAACGTAGAAAAGACTTATATGAATTTGCTAAATTAAAAATTTTTGAATTTCATGTCCTAATTATAAATAATCTCAGTTCATTGCGGGCGGTAAAAATCGTTTTTAAATAAAGGAAACGATTGTTGTATTCATATTGTTTGCATTTTGTTACAACTACAGCCGCTTTATGTTTGTTTTTGGGTCATTTTTCATTCATCAGCTTAATCGTCTTGCCGATATCTGTGGTACAAACGATTAATAGTAGAAGTAGTAGTAACAGCAGCAGTGGCATTATTGTTAGTATTAATATTAGTAGTAGCAGCAGCAGCAACTGAAGACATTAAATAGTATTCTAGTACAAAATAAATTTGTAATAATAATTCATATTCGAGTCCTCTTGTCTGTAAAGATGGAACATATTGAATCAATAAAAGGAATTTCAGTTAAGTATAAGAACTTTCTCCTCGCGGATGAGTAATGAGTAAATTGTAGAGGGTAAATGCCATGAGTTTTGCATCTGTAATAATGTATTATATTCGACTTATTGCTTATATAGAATGAAATCATGCATTCATTATGCCTCCCAGAAGTTGCAAAATATGCTATATACTGTGTACAATAATATTTAAATAAACAACTTGCGGATTTTTTTTTTCAGTCTACCTATTGTAGTAGTAGTAGCAGTAGTAGTAGTAGCAGCAGCAAGTAGTATTGTTACGTAATTGTTGTTAATTATGAATTTTGGTTTGCATTCAATCGCGAGGATTATTATTGAGCTTATAATGCCTGCCATAACTTTATGAAGTTTAAATTTAGCAGGAATAAGAAACCTGGGCCAAACTTTACGTTTTCAGAAATTGTTTTCCGTCCTTATTATGGAAGATTGATTTATTTAATTGCATCGCCATCCCTGTTTTTCTCTCTCTCTTCTCTGTATATATATATATACATATATATATATATATATATATATATATATATATATATATGAGAATATATATATATGTTAATATATATATATATATAATTTCATAATAATAGTTTTAATAAAGGTCGTTTGTTTAAATGATATTTTAATGCTAATATATGTATGTCCTTTATTACGTATATGTAATTAAATTATTTGTGTGTTAGTTTTAAATTTCTTTTTAGTTTATTTTTGTTCCAATACATTTTATTGTAATGATATTTTTTTTTACTGGATTTGACATTTTTCCCAGTAAATTCAGTTCAGTTCTTTTAGCCTGATTAGAACGCAAAAGTATTGCTTTATTATATTTTTCGCTGACGTTGGTTCAGAGTTTGGTAAACACAGAGTGAAAATGATTGGTCATTACCAAGGTCATGTTCAGCCGGCGTGTTAGCTCTGTTGCAAACAGCTTTTTTTAAAAAAAAAAAAACAACCTTCATTTCCAGTGTGGCAATGATTGATTCTTAGCTAAAGCTATAGTAGCCTACGTGCTAATTGACATTTTTTTTACTGCTCTGTAGCACAGAGTGATCACGTGACCCATCACGCGGGTCTGAAATTGCGTTTTTAGTTGGGTTTAAATATTCGTTCTCAGTGAATTTGAGTCAGTTGTAAATAATATCTTGAGGCTGAAAGGTATTCCTGTTGTTGCCACTTTGAATTGAGTTTTTCTTATTTAAAATAATTTTTTCACCCTGGAAAATATTCTTCTTCATCAAAATTCTTGGACAAAGACATTTATTGGAAATTTATTCTGTAATTCTAAACTGGAATATTATAAAATGTGATTCAACGAGGAACTGTTGACATCAGTACAACACTTCATCTGAAGTCATCGTCCTCCAACTTGGAACTTCGTCGGGATTCGAACCTGGATTCATTTAGACTTTTTAGTGATAGGACTTATATTTTTAAATTCCAGGATTAATGTTTGAATTATATTCACAAACAGTAAGTCCTTTTTCATATTTTTACCTTGTTTACTAGGGAAATAAATTATTCTGTTCAAATATACAAAGCTTGTTGGCTTCATTCTTTTCTTTGTTACTTTGTACGAGCCTAGTCACGGAACGAGGAAGATTGGGGTTTTCGACCTTGGGATATATGAATTTTGACTAAATATTTCAGAAAATTGTTTTTGAAATTTAAATTCCCCTAGTTTTTAAATCCCAAGTATTATTTCGTATTTTGGTTCAAATTTTTAGTGAAATCAACAGGCTTTTTTCACAATGTCATCAAAAGTGGAGACTTTTCTTTCTAATCCTACTCAGGAGCAGTTGGATAGTTTGAAAAAAGTCGAACTGCTTGAACTTGCCAGGAAATACGATCTCTCTGTAGCAAAAAGCTTCTTTAACGAAGTAAGAAATAAAAAACATTTTCATCCAGTATTTGATAGTGAAGAATGTTTTGGATACAAGTTATTTTGTCTTCGGTCAGTAAGTCTGTATCAGACTCTGACATAAAAGTAAAGGAATTAAAAATGAAATACAGGATGGAATTAGAGTTAAGGACGCTTGAACTTCAGAAAGAAGAGAGAGAGAGACAAATGAAGCTGCAATTGGATAAAGAAAAAGAACCAATGCATTTACACAAAGAAGAGAAACAACTGCAGTTGCAATTTGAAAAAGAAGAGAGAGAGAGAGAGAGAGAGAGAGAGAGAGAGAGAGAGAGAGAGAGAGAGAGAGAGAGAGAGAGAGAGAGAGGAAAGAGAGAAAGAAAAATAAATGTTATTTGAAAAAAGAGGAGAGAGAAACAAATGCAATTGGAGTTACAGAAAGAACAATTGCACTTACATATGCAAAAAGAGAAGGATGAAAGGGAATTTCAAATTAAGTTAAAAGAAATAGAGCTAGCAAGTGAAAGGCACATTCCCACTCCACATTCAAATTCAAATTTTGACATTACAAAGAATATTAGGCTAGTGTCCTATTTTAGAGAAAAGGATGTAGACCAATATTTTCTTTATTTTGAAAAAGTTGCTGAAAAGTTGCAATGGCCAAGGGAGTATTGGACTCAATTATTACAGTGCATACCTTTTGGCAGAGCTCGAATAATCTATGTATCCCTGTCAGTACAGCAAAGTGCTGACTATGATTTGGTTAAGGAATGCATCTTAAAGGGTTACGAGTTAGTCACTGAGGCTTGTCGGCAAAAATTCAGGAACTATAAAAAAGCTGGACAAACTAATGTCGAATTTGCAAGAGAAAAGAGCAGTTATTTGAGAGATGGTGCTTAGCCAAGAAAGTTGAACATAATTAGGAAAATATCAAAAAACTCATATTACTTGAAGAGTTCAAAAACTGTGTTCCTAGTGACATTAAGACTCATCTTGAAGAGCATAAGATCGAAACCTTGGAAAACGCTGCTCTTGCTGCTGACGAGTATTTCTTAACTCATAAAGTTTCTGTTGTAGACAAGTCTTTAACTCAGCCGTCTACTGGTAAAAAAGTATTTCAGCCTAATACGACTCCTAAAACTCAGTCTGGCACAACTTTTAAAAATCAAGCTTCTGATAAGCTTGATCAAACATCTTTGTCTCTTCCTACATGTACCTATTGCAAGAAGAAAGGACAAGTTATTTCTGATTGCTTCAACTTGAAATATAGGCATCAGAATCAAGACAGACCTATCCCAAATGCTCTTATTTCTAAGAGGTCAAGGTCACGGTCATGTATTGAAAGCAATACATTTGTTGGGTCTAATAAACTCCAGTCTGATTTTATTATGGAGAATTATTAACCATTCATGTAGAAGGGTTCTATATCACTCTTGACTGATTTGGCCAATCCTATCCCTATTAAAATTTTAAGGGACACAGGAGCTTCTCGGAGTCTTTTATTATCAGGTACTTTGCCTTTTTCTGAGAAGTCCTGTTTTAATGAGAGTATTATTATTCAGGGAGTAGAGTGCGACATTGTTAATGTTCCTCTCCTTTCTGTAATTTGTCATCAGACTTAGTTTCAGGACCTGTGACAGTCGGAATAGTATCGTCTTTACCCGTTGAGGGCATTCATTTGTTACTAGGCAACGACCTAGCTGGAGACAAGATTGTGGTTAATTCACTTGTAACTGACAAGCCTTCTTTGGATCAGAAAGTTGATCCTATTGAAAAAGAAATCCCTGATTTATTCCCAGCTTGTGCAGTTACTAGAGTTATGGCAAGGAAAGCTCTTGAGAATTATTTTGATAGGGAACGTCTTCCTTTAGCTGACACATGTATTGGTCAGGCTTTTGATGAGGTCACTTTCACTCTTTGTTTGGATCAATCAAAAGGTATTGATCACAGTGATCCTCTTTTAACTACTCATTCTCTTTTTTCTAATCAGGGTGATAAACGACAATCACATGTCGTCGAACAGGAAAAAAGGTTCCTCAGATCTCCTTTTTGTTTCAGAGGGCCATTAGTGAAACTGAAGCCACTGAAGTACCTGTGTGTTATTTCATTAAAAATGGAATTCTTATGAGAAAATGGAGACCTCCCGAGGTACCTGCTGTTGACGAATGGTCAGTGAACTATCAAATTGTAGTTCCAAAATCTTACAGATAGGAAATACTTAGTCTCGCCCATGAAAGTCCTCTGGCTGGTTATTTAGCGATTAATAAGACTGATCACATGATCTTGACTCACTTCTATTGGCCAAAAATCAAAAGTGATATTTGTAAATTCTGTAGATCTTGTCATACTTGTCAAATGGTAGGAAAACCCAATCAGAAGATATCTAAGGCTCGTCTGCAATCTATTCCTGCATTTGACGAACCATTTAGTTGAATTATGTTAGATTGTGTTGGTCCCTTACCTAAGATTAAGTCAGGCAACCAATACCTATTGACCATAATATGTGCGTCAACAAGGTTCCCAGAGACAATTCCTTTGAAGAATATTAAAACCAAAACTATAGTGAAAGCTTTCTTCAAGTTTTTTTTACTCAGTTTTGGCCTTCCCAAATCTGTCCAATCTGGTCAAGGGTCAAATTTTATGTCTGGAATTTTCCAGCTATTTATGTTCGAATTTGGCATTCAGCAGTTCAAGTCAAAAGTGAAACTATGTTTACACAGAACTTTAATGAAGGGAACTTTTGAGTCATGTAATAGAGTTTATTTTCGTTTGCTCATTCTTCAAATTTTTTTTCAAATATTAGGAGGCTATTGACAAGTTAAAGGCCATACTTAAAAGTGCACCAGTTCTTACAGCTCCAAATTTCGGTTAATCTTTCAAACTGTCTGTTGATGCAGTTGATGTTGGGGTTGGAGCAGTATTGATTCAAGAGGATAGCAATGGTGTTGATCATCCAGTGTGTTATGTTTCTTAGAAATTAAATAAGCACCAAAGTAATTACTCAATAATGGAAAAGGAATATTTGGCCTTAAGTTTGGCATTACAACATTTTGAAGTTTACGTTAGTTTAGCTCCTTCTCCGATTATTGTGTTTAGTGATCACAACCCCATTACTTTCATCGACAAGATGAAAAATAATAAAGTTTATTAAGGTCGAGTTTGTTGTTACAGGAATATAATCTTAACATAACACACATCAAAGGAAAAGAGAATTTGATTGCAGATGCACTTTCACGTGTATAGAAATATTATTTCATGTACACTTTGTATAATTCATAAGAGTTCTTCTTTTTTGTAATTTTTTTACATCATGTATAATTACCACATGGTAAAAAGAAAGCTTTATTACATAAATTTTTCTTTTTCTTTATGGGGGAAGTATTACTTATATGCAATTAAATTATTTGTGTATTAGTTTTAAATTTCTTTTTAGTTTATTTTTGTTTCATTAAATTTTATTGTAATGATAATTTTTTACTGGATTTGACATTTTTCCCAGTAAATTCAGTTCACTTCTTTCAAGCTGATCATAATGCAAAAGTATTGCTTCATTATAGTTTTTGCTGACGTTGGTTCAGAGTTTAGTAAACACAGAGTGAAAATGATTGGTCATTACCAAGGTCATGTTTAGACGACGTGTTAGCTCTGTTGTAAACAGCAGTTAATTTCCAGTGTGGTAATGATTGATTATTAGCTAAAGCTATAGTAGCCTACGTGCTAACTGATTTTTTTAATGCGCTGTAGCACAGAGTGATCACGTGACCCATCACGCGGGTCTGAAATTGCGTTTTTAGTTGGGTTTAAATACTCGTTCTCAGTGAATTTGAGTCAGTTGTAAATAATATCTTGAGGCTGAAAGGTATTCCTGTTGTTGCCATTTTGAATTTAGTTTTTCTTATTTAAAATAGTTTATTCACCCTGGAAAATATTCTTCTTCATCAAAATTCTTGGACAAAGACATTTATTGGAAATTTATTCTGTAATTCTAAACTGGAACAAAATAAATTGTGATTCAACGAGGAACTGTTGACATCAGTACAACGACTTCATCTGACGTCATCGTCCTCCAACTTGGAACTTCGTCGGGATTCGAACTTCGATTCATTTAGAACTTTTTAGTGATAGGACTTATATTTTTAAATTCCAGGATTAATTTTTGGATTATATTCACAAACTGTAAGTCCTTTTTCATATTTTTACCTTGTTTTCTAGGGAAATAAATTATTCTGTTTAAATATACAAAGCTTGTTGGCTTCATTCTTTCTTTGTTACTTTGTACGAGCCTAGTCACGTAACACCGTGTGTATGTATGTATGTATGTATGTATGTATGTATGTATGTATGTATGTATGTGTTTGTTTGGGATTTTAAAAAATTATGACCGGGAGCTATAGGCACGTATACGTTCGTTACCGCTTATAAATGCACTAAGAAAATTATTCACTTGTTAGTAAGGCCCAAACAACCTAATATATACGGACCTGGTTCTTTTAAGTGTGACCTTAATGGATGTAAGTTTGGTTTCGCGAATAAATTTAGACTTAGTAAACACTCTGAAAACAAGTATAAATTTTAAACTTAAACCACATATTGTATATGGTGCACAGTCTGGTTTTCTAAATATATTATCTTAACTGGAAAAAGCAGTATGTAAATGAAAACGAAAGACATGTACACTTTATACTGCAGTGACATGTTTCAGATCTCAAAGACAATATAAAACAGATGTCTTAACATTTAAATAGAAACTTTGCTAAACATCCTTTGAAAGGGATCTACACAATCTCAGCTGCATGAAATGAGATAGAAAGACAAACCCGTTTTGATCATTTAGTAGCTGAAATTAATTTTGACATTCCACAAATGGCATATACTTTAAGGTAAGAATTATGTTAAACGGTAAATCTTTCACAAATGAAAAAAAGAAACAGATTTATGACATCTTTGGAACTACAATTATGATCATATATATAGATTTCCCCACGTTTCGTTAGGTGAAGTATTTGTTGCACGTATCATTCGATACTATGAATACACTAATGCGTATATTCCCATTACTGTTAGTAAGCACATTAAAACCAACAACCTCCACTCCGTGTCATAAGAATCCCCTCTGCATTTTTTCAGGAAACTATTGACCTATATATGATGTAACTGACTGAATTACGATTTCACTGGCACTTTTATGAGCATAGTATTTTTTTCAGCAAAATGTCCATTTTGACGCACAAACACACAGACACGCACGATATTACAATTAGCTGACAGTGTTCAAATGCAATATACCCCCAACACTGTGCGAAGACCCGTTTAATGGACATTGGTCTGCTTGCCTGAGCATCGATATTTTCACTCGATTATCCATAGATAGTTCCATCATTTGAGTTTAGATTCAGTAATTATTTGACCAGGTGGTATAAAAGGTACCTTTTGTTTCTTGAACGCAAAATAATAATATACACCGATATTAACCAATTTTATTAACGGCTTCTAAAAGAGTTACATAAAAATGATCGACAAACTTTTTAAACATAACGATACCTCTACAAGCGTAATGAATAGTCAATTATGTAAAGAATTATGCTAAAAGTTCATTCCAGTTCGTTTGAAAGATAAGAATTTTTGACGAATGCTCATTGAAAATAAATTTTAAATTCACAATATATCTATCTATCTATATATATATATATATATATATATATATATATATATATATATATATATATATATATATATATATATATATATATTGTCGCGAGTGTGTGCATGCAGAGATTGACATTTTTCAACTCTTGTCATAAATTTAATTTAGAAATAAACACAATGTTTAGGTTTTATTTATAACATGACACAAATAAGGGCTTTGTTCATTTAAACTGGTAATGGTGTGGTGAAATAAATTTGCAGTACTTTGATATTGCTAGATTTATACATGCGTGTAAGAACGACCGATAAGTTGATAGTTTCATGGAACTATATAACAAAGCTGATACGTGATAGAGTAACCATAGTGAAACTTTCATGCAAAATATCAACGTTTCCAGCTGTCTTCAGCAGGATTATAAAGACAGGTTGAGTTTGACCATAAGAAAGCTGTGAAACACTTTAATCAGGACAAGATTATACTGGCGTTTTTGAAGCAAATCGTTGTGTGAATGTTGGAGCATTGATCGTTACTCCAAAATTAAACATGTCAAGAGGCCGCGAACCTAAAATATACCAGAGTACTTTCAGCCATCCTTTCACGAGTCAAATTAATAGTTGAATGTATGCACGAGAATTCATAACGTCTTGTAAAGTGGACACTTAAGTTCAAGTGTTATCTCGAGTAATCATTCCCAACATAACGTGACAGTAGTACAGGTTTGCGACACTGCTTCAATCAAAGCATATCAATGGCAGTGACAATTCAATCTTGCCTCGTTGATGTCAAAGATTTTGATGTAGTCTTATTGTTTTACTTCGAAGTAGTTTTGAACAGACCTGAGCTCAACAGCTCTGTTAGAACTAATGAGATTGTTAATTGTTCTACATACGAATCCAAGATCTTAATATTGAACAAGGCATAGAACACACACACGCACAATACAAACTTTTCATGTTCAAACAGTGAAGTTGCCTAATTTCTTACATTAATTAGGATCAATTAGTACATTATATAGGGTATCTACCTTAACTTCTGCAGAAACACTGGGAATTACAAATATAGGTATCAACGTTCCTTTCTCAAATGTTGAACATGTTAAAATAGTTTTTATATCTTTCTCGAATTTATGCGAGCAAATATTTCATTTACTCAACTACTGTCGTAATATCATCCCAAATTAAACATGTGTACTTGTATATTTGTTGAAAAGTATAAAAGCTCCTAAACGCCACAGCAAATTTGGCTATATGGTGGTAATTAAAAGTTAATTTTATTTCGTACAGTTGTGAAAATGTATAATTAAACTATTCCTTAAGGACCATAAACCCTTCAAAATAAATATAGCTATGAAACCCTCAATGGGAACAATATAAGCTTACATATGCTGAAACTCTGTAAAATTTATATAAATTAAATGAGAAGGTAAGCGGTATCAAATCTGTTAAACGTGTATATATATATATATATATATATATATATATATATATATATATATATATATATATATATATATATATATATATACATGGACATATTATTTATGAACACAATGATAAGGTTCTTTAACCAGAGGTGAAGAAAGAATTTCTTTAATGATATTTTAAACGAGGCAAGAAATGTGAATTACTTATTTTAAGGGTAAGAAATTCCATACAGTAGGTGCAGATACTGTGAATGTTTTTTGAATAGGTTGGTTTTCGACCACGGAATCTAGAGATCGTTGCTAGTTGTCGATCAAAGATGACGCTCAATATTTGATAACCTTATTTATCACATACTCGGTACACTTCGCCTACAGTGTGTGCAGTTTCATATTTTTGATATTATACGTGTGAACATATCACTTTATGTGATTCTGATTGGTCCAAATAAGCCCATGAAATTATTTTGCACTATCCTCTTTACTGATTGGCTGGGATCGTGGGAAAACGTTTTTAACCCCGCCTTCTGGAATGTTTTGTTTTGAATGAACATTTTTTGGCGGCCATTTTTTTAAACTCGACTCGCGAAAGGAAATTGAGGAAAAATTATCTCGGCAGTCTGAATATGGATATGTTACCCCCACAGGGGTTTGTTATGTCATGTTTAACAATATCATCATAAGAAAAATGGCGTAAAACTACAAGACAAGAACAACAATAAGAAGTAAAACTAAGGGTATTGCTTATTTGATAGCGGGTGGCGGGGGGGGGGTATATCTGTAACATAGATATAGAATCCACCGTATATACAAGCGTGGTTTAAATGTTAACTTAAAGAAGTAACTAAACTCACTTCTGTTCACAGAAGAATCTGGACATAAATGGGTCTCCTAACTGACAGAACTTTATCCAACCACAGCATCTTTACGTAGTATATATGGGATGTAAATCCGACACGAAAAGAAATTTGTTGACGTCTTCTGTACAGTCTATTGTTCCAAATCAAATGCTGCAAATATCCGGTCACAAATGCATTGCAGTAAATGTGGGAATTTTTGCATCCAGTAATCCTATTTCACATGAAAATCGCAACAATGTA
>JAECUM010051423.1:0-15654 GCA_016617855.1 Megalonaias nervosa | reverse complement strand
AATTGTCTGTTATTTAATTAGGCTCAGTATTCTGCCCTTTGTACATTTAATTTCGAAATACCACTGAAAGGGTCATGCCATCTATTTTTGTCCATCTAGCATGTACATCTGACTCATATTTAACACCATTTTGGGCTCAAAATCACTCACTGTTATCTCCATTAACACCTTTCCACCTCCAATAATCTCATATACTTCATAACTTTAAAAATTATTGTCATTATCACTATCATCAGAAAGTATTTGCCAAACGAAATCGTAATGAACCACGCCAGAAAGCAGACATTTTTGGTTTACTAGGTAGCCCATATTTTAAACATGCATTTGTAAAACTTTCTTCATGAATGGTTTCAAACTATGCCATAATGTTTATTCCTGGGCACGATGTGCTAATCAAAGTTAGTTTCACAACAACTCATGTCGTGCTTATAGAACCCAGTTGTGAAACAATCCGAAAAACAGATGTCATGACAAGAACATTTAAATAAAAATTGTATACTTCGCCAAGCACATTTTCATATGTGGGACTTCCAATGAATTTGTGGGAGTTCTCATGTTTCACTGTTCTCCAAGCATGTGAATTCATACAAATTTTGCATGATTTGCACAATGGCACACCCTGACAGCATCTCCACGTAAGTTCTTGACATATCTAATGACCTTCCCGCGAAGACTGTTGCTCTGCCAATACTTCCTGTTTGTTATGCAGAGAATAAGCTACATTGATTTCTGATTGGTGGTTATTGTTTAACCTGGACCGGAACAAGCAATAACCACAAATGTGAATTCAATGTAATATATTTCACCATGCAACAAACCGGTAGCGTAGCTTTCAAATCGACCAAAGGAGTCAAGATATAATTCAAAGTAGAAACTTTGCATGAAAGTGGTTATTAAATTGATGAGTAAAGTACTTTGTTATACATGTGGAACACATTTGGAATGTATGCTGAACATACATCTGAGTTAAGATAATTATCATGGGGGGGCAGATTATGAACCATGTCATTTTGTGTTAACTTGTAAATGGTGAATGGGTATTCTCAAACAGTCTTTTTCGTTTTTACTAATAAACATGGGCTGCCTGTGACTGCAAATGCTGTTTCAGATGGATTGTCATTTTACAGAATAACAAGGCAACTAATAATAATTATTCATGACTGTTTAAGACTAAAATAACATGCATATGGTAAGTATCATTTTGTATCGATTCTCCGTCTCTTGTATTGATATGTGTATCATTTCAGCAAAGTATCAATGCATCAATATATCGATGAATCATTTCACCCCTAATAATAATCATTATATTTAATGTTAAAAAAAATCTGTACCTACTGACCCTAATTTTAAAAACAGTTCAATAGGAAACGCTTTTTTGCCTATTTGCTAATAAGGTGGATTAAACTGCAAACTGCACAGAAAAAGATCTGCTGTTGCATGATACTCTGGCAGAACTGGGTCTATGCAAATTGCTAGGACTAATCAGTACAGCAAACATCACAGACCCCATCTGTCTGCACATTATACAAAGGCAAATCAGAGTCCATGTTGTTTGCAATTGCACATGACTTCTGAGGGAGTATATATGGTACTAATGATCAAAAACATGCAGCTTTGACTGACATTACCCTTTATATCCAATTATGCGCTCATACTGGTTAATAAGCTCATTCTTCATGTTTATACAATTCTCGCAAATGTTACAAATGATAGTTTGTCTGAAATTAATTTCTGTCCCTATTTTTATTTGCAAGGGTTCTTGAAAATTTACACCAAATATTAAAATTCTTTTGCATTCAGTAAAGATGGAATTCATGTAAAATCCAAATTTAAACTGCAGGCAAAGTGACACCTGAATGATTATAATATATCTGGCAAAATGTGTGTACAAAAGTAATTTGCCAACAGTAAATATACCTCATGTACTCTTCCTATTCCAACCCACCAAACAATAACATCATCAAAAAAAAGAACAATATATTCTGAAAAATTACAAATATGGATCAGATGAAAAATCTGCATAAAAATTGTTTTTACACTATTGTATACTCAAGTGTTGTCCTGATTTTGAAAACAAAATTGCCATTGATTTTTTACAACCAATTACCACTGATCAATAAAGTGCCTAAATGATTTTATCATATATACCCAATAACAACCCCCTTCCCAAAATTATATTTTAACATATATCCAATTATAAGCCCATCCCCCTCAATTTTATCAAATTCTGGCATATATTTACAAAGGATATCTCTAATAATAAACCCACTACTTTACGATAAATTTGTATAGCTGTCCCTCTGGTCTTATCAAGGGAGAAATACAATAAGGCCACAAAAAAAATATGTGCATTTCCGACTGCACAGGTTTCAAAATTAGGGCAGGCACAGTAGGTAGGGATTTTTTTAAATAAATTTTTTAAAAACAATATATATATATATATATATATATATATATATATATATATATATATATATATATATATATGTGTGTGTGTTAATGATCAGTGTATATATAATGTACTAAGCACGTCAAGTACTGGGCTAAACTAGATGCACAAACTACAAGAATTTTTTTTTTTTTTAACTTTAACCTGGGAAGGAAAAAGTGCTAGAGTCAGCAATGAAATAAAGAGATCGTCGGCTGACTGGAAACACATTTGGAGGGGGGGGGGACTAACTGATTCAATTAAATACTTATTATATGTCAAGATAATGATGCTGAGGAAATGTATTTTTTTTATTAGCTTTAAGGAAATATTTCCATGAGCGAAACAGAAAAATTGCATCATATAATGAGTGGTAAAGCCACAAATGACAATACAAAATGTTTCCACTTCATGGGTGAAATATTTCCTTATATCTACCTAAAAAATTAAAATATATATATTTTTCATGCAAAATCTGTAAACTTCCCAATATTTTTCTCCATTCAGTGCCAGAAGCAATGGCTGCATTACTACACTGATAAAAAAAAAAAGTTCTACAATTTTACCATGAGGTCAAAGACTTTTATACAAATTTATCTCTTACATAACTTCAAAACCAGTCATATTTAAAAACTTCTGAACACCATCTAAAAAAATTTGAAACATTGATTGTTTACTTGTTACAATTCTGTACATTTCTGTATTCAATCATGAATTACATGGCCTTGGTAAGCTTCTAGTCTAGTTCAGAAAACACTGCAACCAAATGTTCAAAGACACTAAACTCTTTTTTTCGTAATTAACACTGATCTCCAATTTCTCTATTATTTTCAAACAACCAATCACTACCATGTCACCTCTGTCTATGTGTGTTCAAGTTTCTGGCTCAGCTAATGTGGGTACATGAGAAAGCCAGTAGCTTCCCAAACATATGATTAAAATCAGATCTCCTCTGTCCTACATGAAGATCTGACAGCGTTCACTTGGGGTCATGTTCTGGTGACCTATGATATTACCAAATTGCTAATTTTATGAGTCAATCAGATGAAGTCTTCAACTTTCACATTTGGAAGACTGAGTAGCATGGCTCAGGAGCATCAATGTTTCCCTAACAATTTGATTCACTTTCAAATTTCTGAAAGCTGCATTTCCATTGGCTATTTCAAAGGTCACCAGAACATAACACATCTTCACATAGGACAGTGAAGACCTGATTTTAATCAGATTGCTTCGCAAAGGTCAGTGGTTCTTCCTGGGGTTTTCCCTGAATTCTTCCTCCACCAGTTAAAACTGGCCCCTGTATATAGGCTATCATGTGCTGAAAAAATGGCTTTAAAACCCACAGTAACAACACCTTTCAAGCCTGATTATAAGTGTGATTAGAGTTAAATCACTAATTAAACACTTTTTTGCATTATGTGTAATAATAATACAAACTTGTACCATTTGTAGAACAAGTTATTTCAAACAAGGAATGAAAAGTTTAGTCAAAACAAAAAAGCTTTTTCACTGAAATTAGAAAGGTTTCTTTCACTTCAAAATGTCAAAGTATTATTTTTTTCACTTAACTAAACTTCCTGTTAAAACAGCTTGCTGTATATTTCTTTTATTATGCTATGCTTTGATAGTATCTTTTTTAAATCACACACAATTATGTGCTCTAGATTCCTAAAGCTTTTCCTTTAGAAATATATGTAAAAATATACACATGTTTATTTTTACAAAACCTGTACAATCTTGATACATAATGTATCTTAGCAATGTATCAATTACATCTCAAACAAACAAAAATATTCTTCATGATGGTGAATTTTATGTGTATTTATTTTACATGTATTTCTATTTTCAGATGTTCTCTATTTTCTAAATATCTGTAGGAGGTATTGCTTGAGATGGTTCCTGGCAGCAGCTGAACTATCACTAGTTTTAGGGGGCAGGGGCCAGTTTTTATGTACAAATTTAATGTCGCATGCACCTGCCTAATATAAAAATTCATAAACCAAATAATACATGAGTGAGATCAAAAAGATCCATATTTATTTTTAGGTATTATGAAGCACAACATAATCATATCACACACTTGACCTGACAAGTCTAATGAAGTTCTTAGAATAATGTACCCCAACCCCTATTATATACATGCATTTTTCACATCCAAAGGCCATTTTTGACAGCATGTGGTGCTCACAGTGCAAACGCAAGCCCTTTCCCTGGGTGGTACTTTTGAAAAATATTGTCTACTAAATAGCTTGATACAAGTCAGAATAGTTGTCACCCACGCCGTTTTTGAGATATTCTACTTGCCTTGACCCCATGTGTCTACTGCTATGGGTGGCTAGCTCTACTTCCTAGCCGATTATTCGTATTTAAATTGCTACATACTGTGCTGTAACTATGGGAGGTGGACATGCCTCAATCAATTTGAAGAACAACATACGCCCGAAACACCTAGTTCACAAATATATCCATCTCTTGAATTATTACACAATAATAGCTCAAAAACTCACACCATACCCTTAAGAAATTTGCCATGGACCAATATGCGAAACTGGCCCCTGCCACCTTTAGCATGTACTACTTAACAAGTCAAGTGAACCAGTCTAGCTGTCAGTGTACACGCTGAAACTGGATCTTAGATCGCTGGCAATGTTTTGATCATGGAGAATGTTGTGATGATGTAATCACACAAGTATACCTGTACAGCTACCCTGATTTATTTGCAGTATTATGTATTCGTGATGCACACTGGAAACACCAACATACTGTACGAGAGGAGAATATCCGTGACTATGCCTAAGGACATGTAACCGGTTACCACATGCGGTGTGCTTAAATTGCGATCCGACCGGTGCGTTTAACTTGCAGCAATTATGTTCATCAACCCTGTGTGTTACCTTATAAACCAGATTGAAGTAACTGCTATGTAATGATTCTTTAACAAGACTACCCCAATCTGTCATGGAGGAAACAATTTCATCCAATGTAGTTTCCCGATCATTACTGCTACTAGGCCTAGAGATATTCTGACGTGACCAGTGGAATCACCTGTCTTCATGTACACACTTGCCAGCTGACAAGTCCTTCACACATCTCGGATAATTACAAGACGGAATACTTCAATGTGTGCCATCAACAGTTAAGTGCCTGACCTCCTTGATCCTACTGATTACATAGTAAAATTATATCACTCGAACGTCATCTTGAACATTCTTGAGTTAAAGATTTTACATTTATGACGTCTAATGAAGATCCTTATCTTATTCATTCAGTTGTAACGACATTGTGTTGAGCTGTCCTACGGTGTGCATTCCAATTTACTCCTGAATTCTATAATTGAAACCATCATAGTGGTATTATCTATATAATGGGTATTCTATGTGTAAGAAATAAAACTGTACTTATTAATTTCTTACAACTTATGTAGGAAAGGTGGATCATTATCTATATAATGGGTGTTCTATTTTAAGAAATAAAATTGTACTAATTTCTTACAACTTATGTAGGAAAGATGGATCATTATCAAAATGACAAGAAAGGAAATTGATAAATGTATTTTTGTGGCTGTGTGTGTGTGTGTGTGAGACATTTAGTGTAGCCATCTGGTGTCTAATGTACTCTTTGTCAGCTAACCCATGCAGTATGGTGGAAACATATCTTGTAGATTAGTGCTGCATGCTGTTATCAACAGCTGGCATTGTGCAAAATAAACAACTAACTGTGAGATACTAATGAAATAACCTCATACTGTACTTGCCCAAATAATAATAATAATAATGAGGACTTTGTATAGCGCCTAATCTTTGAAAGCTCTAAGCGCTTTACAACATTTGACAACACTTAAAAAACATATATGTAATTATATGATTACAAAAATAAAGACAAAAACAAAAACAAACAAAAAAAAAATCCATCAAGCTGTGCTTTACTGTTCAGAAATACTGTGCAAAATTAATCTGATGTACTCATCGAACACAAACCACAGAATAAACAAAAGAATCCATTCAGTAGTAACAAAAACTTTTTTGAGGACTGTAATGTAAATCTGAAAGTGTTGGCAATGATAACCTGAATAGATATAGGGCAAACTCAATTATCCCTCTATTGTTGTATCCAGTTCACCTTTTTCAATGTCACTGTGCCCTCTAAAACACTAACAACAGTGATGGATTGCAAAAAACGCAACTCAATCTTTTGCTATTGCCAAAACAATGATGTTCAGAATTTTTATATCATTATATCGAATCAAGCTTGCAAGATGTGATATGTGTGTAACTCTATCCTTCTACCACCTACAAAATCTATTTACTTCATTACTGCACACTGGGCACAGAATAGTTGGCTTCTCCAAATCTTGACCAATGACTACTTATTTTTATCATTACTTATAATCAATTATTTGTCCATTAACATCGTTTGTTTTCTATAAATTTGGGGGACATGGGGATGCATGATTTTTAGCTCACTGGATACTTAAATATTATTGCTGATAAAACGTAAACTCTGATATTTCATCAATATTTCTTATTACATTCACAGGTCATTTCCTGGGTGTGCTGTGGCCTTTCCAGAACACTCGCTCAACAAACAAGTTGATTTAGTTTGCCAAGCATCAGATGCTACTATCCCACTGATATTAAATAACTCAACAACACCACCTTCAAACAGACACTCTACCAACAAACACATGGCCAAGCAGACTATTTAGTAAAAGACATATAGTAATAACTTCACAAGAATGCCTTAAAACAACCATTAACCATATGAGAAAGTGTTTAAAAGCAGAACCACTTTACTCATAAACATGTGGCCAAGCAATAGAATATTCTGGAAAAGACACATGGTAAGAGTAACACTCCTTGTTCTGATATTAATACTTATGACCTTGACCTTTGCATTTTATATGAATTTGTACCTTTTAACCTTGACAACAAGTGGCATAAGTATGAGGTATGGAGTCACAGTCAATAACGAGGAGGATATGTACTATGAGGTCAAAACCAGAAGAAAAATGAACCAGTCTGACAGTCTTGACTATTTCATGTATGATATTTTTGAATCTCTGCTGGAGAAAACTGTGCCAAGACAGAACATTATTCATGGAAAAGTATGCAGTGAAAATCTAAATGTAGTGTTCATAAAAACCATGAAATGTGCTACAGAAACAATTGCCTTCATGATTAGAAGATTTGGCTATGTACGACACCTGAACTTTGTGTTGCCAGTTCATAAAAATATCTACCTCGGGTGGCCTTTCCAAATGAAGGCTGCCGATTTCCGTCCATCAAATAGGCCCTACAACATTCTAGTTGATCATGCTGTGTATAATTTTACTATCATGCAATCCTTGATGCCAGTGAACACAGTGTTTATAACTATTATCAGAGAACCATACAGCCATTTTATATCATCCTTCAACTACTTCAATGTAAAAAACATTGCAAATGTGACAGGTGACGATCCCATCACTGAATATCTCCACAACCTGGACAAATATGAACGTGTGTACAAGAGCCCAGCAGCAGCCAAAACCAGGTACTGCATTCCAGACAATTTCTCCATCACTAAAAACTTGCTGTCCCACTGTTTGGGAATGCCCACTGGCTTCCCCATGCCCGACAGTAACATAACGGGCAATGAAAATCAGGTGAGGAAATACATAAAACATTTGGACACCAAGTTCACACTTGTTATGATAATGGAATTTTTTCATGAGTCTCTCATCCTGCTCAAACGCTTATTGTGCTGGTCCTTCAAGGACATTTTATATCAAAGTCGCAACTATGGCAACTACAGTATACCAAGATCTATGAAGCACCAAGAGAATACAGAAATCTATAAAAAGTGGAGCTCTGCTGACTATATTCTATATGATTATTTCAATAAAACCTTCTGGAGGAAAGTTAGAGATGAAGCCCCTGATTTTTTCCATGAGGTTAAGTATTTTACAAAGGTTCAGAAGGAAGTTAGTCACTTTTGTGACTCACTTAGGCTTGTAATCCCAGAAGTCATAAAAGAAACGCGAGACACGGTGTATAACGTATCTGGGTCCAGATTTAATGAGCCATTCCAGGTTACAGCTGACTTTTGCCTCTTGATGCAGTCAGACATGTTTCACTACCTGAGAGAAAGGTTTGATAAGAAGGAGCCCTGGGCTTTGGAGGAAATTAACAGGAGGAAAGAAAAGTCACAGGGATGTTGACACTATAGCCAGATAACTTGCCTTTGATTTTCAGTTTGACTAAGAAATGCATCCAGTATTAGTATAGTTGGTCATTGCAAGCTTCAGTTATCTTAATTGTTGGATAATTTAAAACAATACATCTCCCAAATATTTCTAGTACAGTATATAAAGACCTGATTATCCAAACTCCCAAATAACTGAACCATTCTGTTTATATAAATGAGATTCTTCTACATTACCCAATGCTAAAAATCTTTTAGGTGTAAATGAGTAAAATCTGCAGTTAAGAATTTATCATGTGCAAATGAGTCAAATCTGCAGGTAAAACTTTGTCACGTGTAAATGAGTCACATCTGCAGGTAAAAATTTATCATGTGCAAACAAGTCAAATCTGCAGGTAAAAATTTATCATGTGCAAAAGTCAAATCTGCAGGTAAAAATTTATCATGTGCAAATGAGTCAAATCTGCAGGTAAAAATTTATCATGTGCAAATGAGTCAAATCTGCAAGTAAAACTTGATCGTTTTTTATACATGACAGGCTTTAAACCTGTGGATCAAAACAAACTTATTTCAGTTGCCATGTCTCCAGTTCATAGCCAAGGTGGCTCAATGGTTAGCTTGCCAGACTAGCAATCGAAATGGTGCGGGTATGAATCCTACCATCAGCCCAGTGTGGGTCAGCTACTCTAGTGTGTCCTTAGGCAAGGCATTTTACACCAAATGCCTCTCCACTAAATAACCTACTTGTGTTGCTGAGTTGTAAAGCACCTAAGCACCGCATCTCCATTTCTTACTGACATGCAAATCAGAAACGTCAGTATGTCATTCTCTTTTGGTTGGAAAGCTGATTCCTCCTTAACAGTCCAAGAAATAACATTCAATATCCTCACATTGGTAAATATCCATTTTTCAGCCCTTTGATGGAACTTAATTTCACACATCAGTAAATGGGTTTCATTCTGTTTGTTAAACTATGCCCATCATAAATTTTTTTATTTTATACATATGTCTCATTTCTTAGCTGATGACCACCTAAACAGATGATTCTATGTTGCCAACTGAAACATCTGTAAAATAATATATGGCTTAAATGTTATTTCATGGGCCCAGTTGGCCAAGTGATCTAAAGCACTTGTCTTTACTTATCACTGCCATTTCAGGACCCCAAGTGGCCAAGTGGTCTAAAGTGCTCACTGTTATGGATCACTACCATCTCACCCGTCTGCGTGGGTTCGAGTCTCAGGTTCGGCCAAAGTGGGTATGTGAGAAAGCTTGCCAGTAGCTTCTCATGGGTCGGTGGTTCTTTCCGGGATTTTCCCAGGTTCTCCCTCCACCATTTATACTGGCCGCCATGTATAGCCTATCTTGTGCTGAAAAATGGTGTTAAACCCTACAACAACAACAACACTGCCATTTTACCTCTGTCCATGTGGGTTTGAGTCTCTGGCTCGGCCAATGTGAATGTGAAAAATCTTGCCAGTAGCTTCCCATGGGTTGGTGGCGGGTTTTTTTCCTGAGTTTTTTCCTCTACCAGTTATAATGACTGCCATGTAGAGCCTATCTTGCACTTCAAAAATGGCATTAAACCCAAAACAACAACTAACATTATTTCTAAGTCAGCCTAAATATACATTTACACCAGTCAGGTTATCTAAACCTGAGAAATCTGTCTAGGCTCATATTCTACCTTAAAGATTAGCTATACCATTCCACCCTCTTCCTTTAGTACAAACCAACATTACCTAGTACATGTATATATCAAATGCAAAGAGTGCAACTAGTAATATCATCCATCTGTTATTAACATACAAAGGATTTTGGGGCTGAAACAAATCTGCATTTCAATGGTTTTTCAAAATTTATGTGACTTAAATAAACTTATTACTCTTCTCCAAAAATTCTAACTTAATGTCAAAATTTCTATTAAAAAAAAAGGAGCTTCAAACTCCAAGATCAGATGTGGCACTTTGTGTTAAATTCAGAATGCAAGAAGAGAAGGTAAATACAATTTGGCACTTGGTTTATGAAAATATTATTGACAAGTTTATTCTCTGTACATTTTCAAATGTCATGTTTTTCAAAATCTGAACATCAATTTCATACTAAAACATTTTGGAGAACAAAGGGCAAGAATGAACTGATGGCATACCTAGAAAACCATCACATCAGCAGTAGTTGTACTCCTAATCAAATACATGGACAAAATGTAACTGAACTAACCACCGTTTTTTTTTTTTATTTGTGCAGCAAGCTTGTCATGCTACCACAAAAATGTGCTTTCAGATCGCATTTCCTCAAGCAAATATTTTTTGTATTTTGTAATGAGAAAATGTGCTCAAATTCATTGTATTTTCCACCATGACATTACATACAATGTAGTTGGCTGGCTATACACTATAGTCACTAGTCATGAATGCATTAAATCTAATCTCAACTTTAACCTGAAGGTATTAAATACCATTAGAAGATCATGTTGCCAGAAAGGTGATGTTGCACCAATTCTAATGTAACTTGGGGAATTAGACAAATGAGAGGGATTTTCTTTTACACATTTAATTCAATATGAAGCCTTCTAGTTTACAAATCCACTTGCTCAACTCCTGGGACAAGTTCAAATTCAGTTTGGGCAAGATCAAATTTGCAAGGCACTTGCCCAAAAATTGAGAGAGGGATACAAGATACAAGAAAATTTATTTAACGTCAGTGGTCTGGGTAAAATACAGTAACTCTGAACTAATTTACTGAAAAGGGATTGTGTTCAGTTCTTAATGTTCTATGTTCTACAAGTGTTATACCCTATGATCTCACCACAATACATGCATCAACACCTTTATTTAGCATTTATATGCAGTGAATTCTTCTGCATACCTAGCTACAGTTTCTTTCATCTATTGTATGCATCACCTCCATCTTGTAGTCAATATCAAGGCCAGTCTCACATTTTCTAAAGCAGACATGATAATGTGAATATCTACTATTTAAAGCAAGCTTTGACAAAAAAAAGAAATAAATATGGATAACTTATCAGTTACATTGTATTGATAATATCGGTACATGTCAGGAATTCGCCAACTTTCCAGTCCTAAGTTAGCCTCAGACAGTTTGTCAGATTGCTGAATCTTACCAAGAGCTTTTCAAAGATTGTTGTGATGCACATCACCAGCTTTATGGCAAGTAAGTGTTAATTACTGAAATTAAATTTGTGAGATTTCTGTGACAGGTATGGATTTGGAAATGAAACATACACGTCGCTGATGATTAACTACCAGGAGGATTTTTGTTCAAAGCATTCATGATGTTAGGAAAATGTAGGACCCACAAGTGGTGTTTATGATATGTTGTTTACATGATAATTATTGGAGACTTTACACATACTGCTTGGCAAACAATTAAAAGGACAAAGATAAGGTTCTCAAATCATTCTCAAAAGTTGGATTTTCAAATATTTTGTCTCTGATTTGAAGGTGACTACATGATAATTATTAAGTGAATGGATGAAATAGTTATTTACAAATCCTTGAGTTTCTTTCATTCTCTCTCTCTCTTTCTCTCTCTCTCTCTCTCAGATGTAACTTAACCAAAATCTTTTCTACCTCTCCCTTGATCTGTCCATATACATGTACATGTCTGCTTTTGCTCTTCCAACAATATCTGTATTCTAGCTCCTTCTAATCTACATATGTCTACATGTACATTTACATATATATTTTAGGATAACATTATTTATTGACATATTCTATTAGAGTACCAACAGAGATACAAAGGAAACAAAATTTTCTATAAATATAACACAATTTCCTTAAAAGATACCATATTTTACCTTATTGTTTTACTTGTGTTGGGATATTATATTTGGGGCAAGCTCTGATTTCCCAAGGGCAAGTTCAGTTTTCCACAGCCAGCCAGCTCCTGGCAGGCTGATCTTTTTATATAAAATTTTTAAATCCTATGGTATTAACCAGCCCATTCCAGTACAACCCATTATTGGTTGGGAAAGGTGTTCCTAGACTTACAATAAATCAATGATAGCAAGTTTCCCTTTATAGCCAAACATTTAGATTTACGATCATTTGTTGCAACATTAGTTGCTATTTAAGTAGGCGTAAAGTGCATAAATTAGAGTTAAGAAGTTACAATGTAATTTGGAATTAATTGCAGTGGCTCATAAGGAAATATTTTAATAGCAATTTCCCACTTAATATATCATTTTTGGAAATTCTAGGATATATTAAATCTTACTAAGGGGTGTAAATGGCAAGTGGATATGCGGCTATCATTTTGTTATAGAAGTTAGGTTTTGTGCATTTTAGTTTGCATGCTAGAGATTGATAAATGTCTGCAGTTAACACAATCAGACCATAAGTTATGGTAGCTCAGCATTATCATAGAAATGTCCTCATATAATGATTTCTCTGAGGTCCACTAGGATCATCTACAAACTAAGGTCACCATAGTGCTTGGAGCGAGCCAGCATGTATATGTAGAACCAGAAGGCTTCATACTGAATTAAACGTTTAAAAGAAAAAGCCTCTCTGTTGTCTATTTCCCCAAGCACAGAATAATTGCTAAAACAAATGTACAAGTATATTAATGTCTTATGCAGATAGTCAGGTATTTTATTATACTTTTTTTTAGCTAACATTGTGTGTGTGTGTGTGTGTGTGGCGAGAGAGACAAATACATGTCTGTAAATTATTTATATGTGGCATTTTTTTTCTTTCTCACAATGATATTTGCCATAATCAAAATGATTTCACATCTGCTGCAAATGGTTAATAAATGGGATTTAACAACAAATTGACATTTCTTTATTGCAACACAAAGAAGACAATGAAATTCATGAACTATGAGGGTCTCCATTCTTCTGCATTTTCATTCTAAAAGCAACATTTCTGACTGGTTTCCATTCTTCTGCATTTTGATTTTAAAATCGACATGACTGACTTGGTTAAGGATGATTACTGGTGAAATGTCAATGTATTTAACTAAGAGATTTTTTGGCCACAGTTAAGTCCAAGCAATACAAATGCATGCTTTAAGTGAAATGTTGGTGTGCATTATGTTGCACTGGACTTGTTGAAATATTGGGGCTCTGGGTAACTGAACGTTTCTTTGGTGCTCGCCTTTCCATCTCACTGACATCTCACCTCTTTCCGCATGGTTTAGTCTTGGCTTGCAAGCCTCCCAGTAGCTTCCTGTGGGTTGTTAGTTCTTCTCTGGGTCTCCTCTTGCTTTTTCTCCATGAAACATACTGGCCGCCATGTACAGCCTTCATGTGCTGAAAAATGGCTTCAAACCCAGAAAAACCAAACCATCCCAAAATGAGGGCCTGATCATAAAGCACTGGAAACAGCACCCATTCACTAAATGATTATAAAAGGATAATTCACTGAATACTGACAAAGTAATTTACACACAGTAAAGATCAACAATTTAGAATCAAGAACATCAAGAAATAACTAATGATACAAAGTCAGTCTTTCAGTTTTCTTCTCAACAATGTATTTATTGCAGCCGTATCAGAATTCTGCAACAGCAAGCCTGTGATTCTTATCTGTGGCACATTGTACATCCCACCATCATTCTCTTTTTTCATTATCATTTCTTTCATATTACTGTTATTACAATTATCAAGATTGTATAAGGAGTTTTATCTCCCATATTCAACCAGAGACAGAAGGAACATCACATCATCTTATGCCCCATAATTGTCTTCATCTAATCCTCTCTTTAAAAATTTCAGATGGATGGATGGAAATTACCAATGGAGTGAAATATTTTAAGAGTCTATAAGTGTACATATAATGTATAAATGGATATAGGTGTACCTGATAGAAAATCAATAGTACATGTATGTAGGTGACTCAAAACCTTATCACTTGAAAAGTGCTGTCCAAGGTTATCTAAAAGTTAAGCAACCCAGAGCCAGCCTTCATTTACTCAGCTCCAATCAAGGTTTATACAGGGGTTTGTTTTAATGTTGAAAAGTGCTGTCCAAGGTTATCTAAAAGTTAAGCAACCCAGAGCCAGCCTTCATTTACTCAGCTCCAATCAAGGTTCATACAGGGATTTGTTTTAATGTTGAAAAGTGCTGTCCAAGGTTATCTAAAAGTTAAGCAACCCAGAGCCAGCCTTCATTTACTCAGCTCCAATCAAGGTTCATACAGGGGTTTGTTTTAATGTTGAAAAGTGCTGTCCAAGGTTATCTAAAAGTTAAGCAACCCAGAGCCAGCCTTCATTTACTCAGCTCCAATCAAGGTTCATACAGGGGTTTGTTTTAATGTTTCTACATTCTGAATTCTACTTTACTGTATTTGTGTTTAGTCAATCTTCCAAATTTTAAAATAAAGTGTGAAACATTTGTCTTGAAATATAAACATCAGCATGTATCCTACATTTTGGCACAGTCAACAAAATGTACTGTCATTACTCATTTTCCAGTTGCATGTGAACTTTGTCCAATCAATACTGTCTTCTAGAACTGGAGACCATGTTGCACCACAGTAATTCTGAACATATGTACCACAGTAATTCTGAACATACGTACCACAGCAGTTCTGAACATATAGTAATATGTACCATGGTATACTGCAACTATATTAAGGATCATATGTTTAATTTTCTGAGGCTGGGATGTGCGATTTTTTTTTTTACTTTCCAGCTCTCACATAGCTGGAAAAAAATATTGCACTGATTTGTATCAAAATAACCCCATATTACATCCATAATATTATCTGAAAGAAATAATCTTGAGATAAAAGGAAATAACTTGAAAGAAAATAGCTGAGCCCCATTTCCCCAGAAACTAAAATGGCCAGTACCTTATAGTAGATGAATTTGCTATATGTTAAATATTGTACATATTGTAATCTAAAACTTTAAAGTGGTATGATAAAGATTACAGTATAGCTGACACCCTGTAAAAAGACAATGTGTTGCCATTAAAGAGCTTGTTGATAAAAATGTGAAGCACTGACATAACCTATAAGTTATTAGCTACACTATTGATATAACTGGCAGGGAAACTTTGAGTGGGATGCTAA
>JAECUM010051422.1:0-22539 GCA_016617855.1 Megalonaias nervosa | reverse complement strand
GTGTGTGTGTGTGTGTGTGTGTGTGTGTGATTACATCTAGTGCATTGGTTATAACTTGAACACAGTATGTCCACAAATCATCACCTGATATATAGCATGTACAGAGGCATTTTAGGGAGTTAATTTTTCTTATCATCTTTCGTGATAGAGTCCAACATGGCTTCTATGTCGCCTTACACAACTTTATTTTCTGTTCAGGCTTTAAGGATGTTTGATAATAAATGCAGCAAACATTCTTCACGGCTTAGCAAATCTCCGGTAAAGATTAGAGAATAGTGTCAACGATTTTCTCCGG
Source organism: Megalonaias nervosa (assembly GCA_016617855.1). Classification (NCBI taxonomy): domain Eukaryota; kingdom Metazoa; phylum Mollusca; class Bivalvia; order Unionida; family Unionidae; genus Megalonaias; species Megalonaias nervosa. The sequence goes on along the minus strand of JAECUM010051422.1, from coordinate 22,244 downwards.
GACTACAGTATTATGCAAGGATCGTTGATTGGCTCAGTTAGTGCAACTTAAAAATTTGAAACTAACATGACGATGACGGCCGAAGATGATGATTAATTATAACTTCTGTTCTGTATCACAGAGATATAATCTCTACCGACTGACGTGCATTGAATCAACCATTCAGAAAGGAAAGGAAGTTTATTCACCACTTGTAATAGTTCAACCTGCGTATATGAAATAAGTGGATGGAAACGTATCAAACTTGTAATGTGCATGTTGGAGGAGATACAGAATATATTTTCATTGAGATTATAATAAGACAATAATAAAAGAAACAACAGGAATAAGACGCATCATTCCGATCTGAAACATGGTGGTTGCATCTTGATTCACGGCAAACATTTTATATTGATAACATCAATGTTAATTTCAAGTTTAACTAATTGTGGCTTAAGAGGTTTCCCGACTACTTTTGGAAAACATTTCCCTTTCTTGTCGAGGAACTGCCATGCAGGATCTTTTCGTGGAAGCACTATGCTCTGATTTGATGATATTAATTAAGGTAGCTGTGAAAAGATATATTATTAACTGTTACTTTTTGGAGTTAGTTTTGCGAGTTGGAGAAAGATGTACGTTTGTCAACAATTTTATCCATCAGTTAAGAGACTTAGTTTGACGCTGGTAGGAATTTACAAGTATATACTGATCCTTCAAAACAAGTTCTATTAGTTAAATACATGTTTTACATTTTTTAACTTCTTAGTAATTACTAACAGCTATTTTTATTAACCAGAATAAAAACACCAACAAGCTTGTCAATATCGAGTTTATGAAAATTACATTGTATGAGATTAGTACATATCCTTGTTATGTATATTTAGTTTGTATTGTTTGTTGGCTTTTTTCAATGATTATATGTTATGTATATTTGTATTTTGCACTTGACCTCTGTCCAAAAACAAGCTGATGTTGTATCTGACCACTAACATTTATTTTGCACACAACATAATACAGAGCTAATATTTCTCTAAGATTATCAATTAACCGTTCATATTATTATTAATGGAGGTAAATATGTTTACTTTAATCTGAGTCTAGGACATCAGTTTTCCACTTGGAAATTCCTACATTCTAAAAATTATTGCCAGCTTTGAATGTTTTAGAGAGGAGCCTAACCTACATCCTGATTCTATTGTTGTGTCTTAGCTTTTTATATAATGTTGTTTACTTGAAAATTTATTCATTCCTGCTTTAAAATCTGCAGCAGAATCAGTCTTATTGTTGTGTTTAGTTTATAATTTGGATGGATTTATGTATTCAAATTATTATTCACTGCAATTACAAAGTGTTCAATAATATTTTTGGACTAAAGCATTATTTTGGAACTATAGTGAATTCAGAAAAGGAAATATGGATTATATTATTGTGATACATCATAAGACTGTTAGCACATAGCCACATTCCAGACCATTGGCACATCTTCACGTTCGAGACTGCAGGCACATCAACACATTTAAGATTGGAATTTGATTGGAATTGCATACATTTGAACTTGTGATAGAAACTTTAAAACCATATGGGAGTTAATTACTGTAAAGTTCTTTTTAAATGTTCACTTTGTATTTCTAAGGAAATAAATTATAGATTGAATTTTATAAAATCTCTTGGCTTTTGCTCTTTTCTGTTGCGTAATTTTAGACCATAGAGTCAGAAGACCTTGTACATTGTACATAGTAATATGCATCTAATGAAACAGATAACGTTTCAAATGTTCTGTAAGAAATGATCATCATCCCTAAGTATCAAATTGATTTGGTGTAACAGTTGTGGAATTTGCTTGATTGACCGTGAGCATTTATAGCTGCAATCGCTCTTTTTGACATGGTTGTTGATATTAGTACTCCTATGTGCATTTAAGGACACACCCCCTCCAAAACAACTAATAATAGTCAATCTTGGTCTTGCGCAATAAAGTCAGACACCGTTGTGTGTCTCTGATGCACGACAATAAATAGTAACCATATCATACATCTAATGCAAGATATCCTGCCAACAGCTGACCTATGACAATTTATTATTCCACGAGGTTATGGCCGGTGCCATTCGATAATTTCTGAACTGTCTAGGATATAAAGTACATGATAACTGTTTTATGTTTTGTGTCACTACGAACCTTTACAAGCAGATTAAACCGTGGATTATACAAAACTAATTTGAAGAACAATAACGTTTTAACAACGCTTAATACTGATGACGATATATGTTCCCTTTCTCAGCAACTAAACGCTTAATTATATTATTGAATTGGGGTTGTTATCCATGAGTCGCAGGTACGAAAACCGCCAGTCTAGCTTGAATAGTCCGCATCGGTGTGTCCTTGAACGAGTCACTTAGCTCCCTATTTCTTCGGTATGATATAGCAAAAAATCTGCTAAAAGTGCCCTTAAATTCAGCAAAAAGTACAAAAGCAAAAGAGAAACTAGGGTTGTATTCAAATGAAATACATAAGTATCGTCAATCGCCTACCTTTGAATGGAGTTCTTTATTACCCAAATTAAAGCAAATGTACGTTTAATTGTCTCCATTCCTTTCCGCTTGAAAATAATAATAATAGTAAAACACATCTGGGGTATAAAATTTATGTAACCGTGATTTTAGCAAAACTAATTTATCAGACTAATCCACGTGCTCGCAGACTTTCGTGGGCTTAATAACCGGTCATTTAAGATCGCCTTCAACGTGAAAGGTCATAAACGATATTGTATATTACTCTGTCTGTTCAAATGGAATAATACATTCAGATCAAACTATACTAAGTTATCAACTTGTCACAGTTACACTATTTGGGATAGTCCTGTTATAGTTGATCACATTATTAACGGTTGAGTTTGCAAAGCTTCCACGAACAGCAGTGATTTTTCTCACAAGCGGTGGGTGTTATCTGACGTATATACATATCTGTTACCTAAGCCCCTATTAGGATTTCTCCTAATGCAAAATTTCTTAACCTGTTTTATCAGCAAATAATGGGTGCAATATTGCCGCAGAAATAATATTAGTAGTAATCGTAATAGTAATGATCTATTGAGACCTCGCTCCGATATCGATACATAGTATTAGTACTTCCTCATTCCGATATTGATACAGATTATTGGTACATCCTCACTCCGATATCGATACAGATTATTGATACATCCTCACTCCGATATCGATACAGATTATTGGTACGTCCTTCAGACATAATATCAGAAACAAGGAAAACAAAGACAGTTAATCCTTTCAAGGAATTCCTATTGGGACATATTTATTCAATGAAATTTTATTGTGATTTGTGTCGATGCAATAAGCATAGTTTAAGGTCTGAGTGAAACATTCATTATTTGATTCAACGTATCGTAAAACAAAATACGAATTCTGCTGCTGAAAAGTTTCAACACAGTAATTTTCTATGCACATATTCATTACCTATGGTTAGTCTTCACTTACAGCAGAATGGCGTGTTATGTTAGCTTTTTTCATAAATACAGTTATGTTGTTTTCAGTTAATAATACATTTATTGATATCTTCAATTTTGCCTCATTTCCTCAGTAAGAAATCTATAATTGTTTTCGTTTTAGAATTCAGGAGAAAACAACAAACTACTGTAATTGTCGGTCGTAATAACAAAACTGCCTTGCAAGATTAGAGGCCATACGTTATCTATGTGGGCTGAGTATTTCGTATGTAAAGGACACAGAAAAATTCTAGCTGCATTTAAACATGTCTATGTGACCCCTAAGAAACTGTTATTTTTATTCCTATAGATATAACCTGATTAAAAGAAATTGTGGGCAGAGTGATTTTTTTTTTTTTGTCTCTAAAAGGAGCTGTAATTCAAGGATGTTGCTCTTACGCATGTTTATTTGTTCCCTTAGGAAGTGCCCCCTTTCATTTCCGTAAATATAAAATGTTTGAAGATTTATTACCTATCGTTTTATCATAACAAGAGATGTTTAACATCAAAAAGTGTATTTCTCTTACTGCTTGGAAATCCAATTATCAAATGTTGACTACTTGCAATTTTCCTTCTATTTCATATTGTTTCTTTTTTCTTTATTATCGGTCTTTTCGTATTGACATAGGTTTAAATCATTTTTGCGGTTTCTTGCTTTATAGCGTTTAGTACAAACGTGTCGAATGCATACTAACAGGGAAGAATTCGCATATAAGAATCTATATATATATATATATATATATATATATATATATATATATACCATATATATATATATATATATATATATATATAGAGAGAGAGAGAGAGAGAGAGAGAGAGAGACAGACAGACAGACAGACAGACAGACAGATTCCCCGTGTACCCTGACCATTTTGGGGTATATACAGTTGTATGACTTAACAAGATGTTAGTTGCAACATTCGATTTTCCATCGTGCATGTACACAGTGTAATCCCGACTAACCATCTTGAAGGGTCCGTCTCAGTTCCGTTTGTAAAACGTGAGAAACAGGTACACATATCCATATAGAATTTCATGGATTTACTTGGTATCTAGACATAATATAGTGGCTTCTCTTTCTTCAAACCAAATCGCTTAATCAAAATTACCAGTCATAACCTGAACTGCCTGTATAGGAATATCATTATTTTTCTGACTAGTGCGGTGCTTATTTCATCCTTCCAATGCCTTGTCAACCAATCAACGTCAACAATACATTTTACCGTTTCCTAATACCTAGTCAAATAATCAATGAAAACTAAAGATTTAACGGTTTTCCAGTACCTTGTCAACCAATTAATGTCAACATAAATTTAATCGTTTTCTATGACTAAGTTTATCTCGATAAATGTATACTTTTATGCTATAATAAACTTCATAAATTTACTTTTGTTGATCAACACCACTCAATTTGCGTTATGCATTATGATAAATTCTAATGAGTAGCTTCGCTTTTTATGATAACCGTTCTTCACCGCAAATTAAAGTCGACTGAACAAAAAATCTTGACATCTTGCAAACATGGAACTGATATCCACTTTGCGTTATCATTTTGTTTCTGGTATTAAAATGAAATATTCATATGCAGTACGTTTAGAGGCATCTTATAATGTTATAAACAAGACACATCAACACCAAACCAGCTACCTTCTTCAAACCTCAACATTGTTTAACTGTAAAACTCACTAACATTTCTTGTTTCTTCAAGGAAACAAACCTGAATGGGTGCACAATATAAATATTAAAAGCAGGAAGAAAATTAATATTTCTCTAAGTTTTCTGTTGGGCGTTTGAATGAAGCGCTCTTAATCGTATGTTATTTGTTGGAAACAATCAACTCACTAAATTTACTGAAAGAATTTATAACATCTTTTGTTTAAAGCTGAATAAATGCCTCCATGTTATTAATTATCAAAGGGGCATTTTCCTTTTGCTTTCTTTTTCCTGGTTGTCACCTTGCAGCTATTATTACTAAAATCCTAACATCTTGTCTTTGAAATTTCGTTATATCAAGGTTCAAAAACAGAACAGTCTGAATTATTCCTGTCAAAAGCCCCTTTTGGGATGTTATAGGTCTGGTGCATGTGAGTATACAGCTAGATACATACGATTCAGCTCTAAATACGAAGAAGAAAGATATCGATCATTTTAAAACCGGCGAATATTTAGATACGCGTGTGTGTGTGTGTGTGTGTGTGTGTGTGTGTGTGTGTGTGTAATTTAGGTTTTTAACGAAGCTTTGACAATTTTAGACATATGTTTGCACTGGGACAGTTTGTAGTGATATTTAGCACTGGGGCATCATGCCGCAGTCATGTAGCATTATGACCCTGTCACATCATCCTGAAAACAGGCTGACCAATCCTACAAATAACCTCTTAATGCTGAGCGACAAGCGAGACAGTTGCTAGTGTCATTTTTATAAATCTTTGGTATGACTCGGCCTGGGCTCGAACCCGCGACCTCTCGCATCTGAGGCGGATGCTTTAATCACTTAGGCCACCGTAGCGGTCCGTTTATATGGTGACCTGTATATAATCGGTCATTCCCAGTCGCAAGGGAGAAATCTGCTTTTGAATTAAGCACGGCTTATTGGCTAATTGTCTTCTACAACGAATACACTAGTGACATTCCAACTGAGGTAAAGAGTTCACGCCCCTCATAATGTTCAGTATGTCTAGTCTGTATAGGGTTTACGCCACCAGTCTACTATATAATCATCATTCATGGGCATTATTTGATGGAACTCGAGGCAAGAATTAACACAAACATTTATCGATTTGCCGATACCGATCAAGGTTAATAGGTAAAGATACAGTTTGCAAAGCATGACACACACCCATTCCAAGCAAAACTGAAAGTTGTGTTGCCACCGTCCTAGATAATATCAGTCATAATATTTGCTTTTATAAAGAATTTTTCAGACTATTCAAAACCTAAATCGACATAATGCGCAGCAAAAAAACAAAAATCATCATTTTCCTCCTAAATTTTTTTTTTAACATCCTCGAAATTTTATTTTTAACTTGATACTTCTAGCTTGCTCAAAAACACAACAAATGTGATATGTATAGTTACTTTGATGTCTACATATTTGAACATTAAAAAGATAGAATTACGTTTGATACTTCGATAGTCAAGGTGTTTTAAAACATGAAATTCTTATGTTTTGTTTTTAATTTTTTTTTCAATCTATAATGTGTTTGGTTAAGCAATAGATAATGTTGCACGCTTTCATTGGATTCCCGTAAAGAATATAAAGCCTTGTATACCCGTTTTGCATATCACGGTCAGGTAACTCTAACAAAGTATACAATAAATTTAACGGCATCCTGTTATGTGGATAAACTGTTTATTTCCAATAATTCCACAAGCCAACATGAATTTTAAAAGGCAATTTTAAATATTACTTTCTTCATGCACTTAGGTTTCTCCTGCAACAAATCTTCTTTAAAAAAATGCACAATCACTCATATTTCATCAAAACTGTCTTCCAGAAATTAAAGCTAAATATAAGATAAAATATGATTTTCATATAGCAGAAATATTGGTATCTGATTGATATTTTCAGTTTTAATTTATTATCCTGCATCGGCTTCGAAAGAATCGACTGTGTCATATGAGGAAAAAGAAAAGTTAGAGGCGCATGCTTTTTAAAGAAACCAACCCCATTTAGTATACAAATTGCCCGAACTTAATGGCAGCGAGACAATGGTTGCCTTCTGATTGGACCAACGGTCAGATCAATATATACGCTTCTAATACAATCGCTGTTCAATTTCACACTGCACAACATACACTCGCTCAAATGGATAACTCTGAATGAATACGGCCGAAGACTGCTTTGTGACTGTATTGTATCCAGTTTTATTAATCGATGGATACGTGGATTTGTCCTTTACATCTGCTAGTATAAAAGGTAAAACAGCTTCAGATTTTCCGTGGATATTTCGAATTTGGAATACTTTGCTATTTATTGCAATCAAAAAGAGTTTGTAACGTGTGAATGCAATAAGCCCACGCACACAAGGAATACGTAGAGGAAGCATATACATCGCCTCACATTACTTATTGGCAAATCTAATGACAGAAAGTTTAATGTATGTTCTATTATGGATTACACTAACAAGATGAAAATATTAAAATACTTGTGATCAACAAAAATGTTAGTAGGATTGTATTCGTTTTATTTGTGTCAGCATTCCGTTTGAGAAACCGTCACCAATTATGTCAAGTCAATTTTTAACTTGAAACTGGCAAATCGCCTTGAACAAACGGCCAATCGAATTGCACCAACATGCAAAAGTGGTGTACATTTTTTCGAGTTATGGTTTTTAGTTACGGTCATGTTTAGGATGATCGATAACTTACCATAATGAGGAAACAACTGGAGCTTCAATTTATTTTCCATACTTAGAGATGAGATATTTAGAAATATGTATACGAGGAAAAGCATTCTTCCAAAACCAGCTGAGAAGATTACTGAAACAAATTAGTATCATCTCCACACAAAAAATATCTACATAGTTGTTTCTGTAAGTATTGTTCGTGAGTTTCAGAGGTCAATTTTGACTATGTCCACTAAGGATTTCAAACAACATGCCTCGATATATGGCCGATTTGTGTAATGCTTCCAGTTCAGTGAGGGCACTGTTTATTGGACTAATGATATTCACTAATTTTAATGAAGGATCATACAGCAAAGATTTCGAAACTTTTCAAGTTGGCATAATTAAGGAGGTCTGTGAACAATACAACTTTACCACCTTAGACCAATCAGACTCTTTGACATGGGGCAATGCAACGCTTAACATGATCATAAAAGAAGTATGTATAGACCATGAAACATTTCGTGATCTAGACCATATTTTGAAGAACTCGTCTTTTCTTTGCATAGTTGGAGACATGAATACAGAAAAGGATCAGATTCTGTCCAGTTTGTCTCCTTTGTATAACAAGAGCTATTTATCCCCGTACGGGGCTTCGATCTATAGAGAAACATCCAATATGCTTTCCATGGGAAGTAGTTCAAGACAAATGTCACAAGCTCTAGTCGCTATCCTACACAACTTGCAATGGCAGAACATGCTTCTGATTGTGCAGCAAAGCCAATACTGGATTGAATTCAGTATGATAATGTTAATTTCGTATACCAGGGATGCCTTTATACCCACATTGAGATACTTAAAGGATGCACATACCGATTCATCTTCTAATTTCTCCAACACCGAAAAGATTTTAGCATCTGCTACATCTGAACAGAAAGGTAATGCAGATTTTAATATAAGCACGTTTTTTTTCTTTCAAAGAAATATCTCATTCAAAATTAGAAATTTTTTTACTAAAATATATTTCATACAATATTGCCAAATTTTGACCCTTTCAATACATAACCATAAACGATGATGCTTAAATTACACTTTTACGAAACACGCAAGTGATATATTGCCCCCAATTTAATCTCCTTCTTCTTACTTTCGGTTTGAACGACGTCCTATATTACCCGCAATTTGATCTCTTTCTTCTTACTTTCGGTTTGAACGACGTCCTATATTTTATATTTACAAGAGACTACTATTAGAACGGATCAGACAGATCAATTTGCAGAAAATTAATTTTAAAGGATCACTGAGCAAATTCGCTACAATCCTTTCGTAAAACCGAATATATGGGTATAACCAATGGTTTTCTCTTCTATTCATTGATAGCTTACGTCAAACGGTGCAGACATCTGATTATGCTGCATGAGACGTTTAGTAAATGAAAATGCACAACACTATTAATATATAACATATACGCTGCGTGTGAAAAGCAATAATGCTCAAACGATCCGTTAACCATTGCCGACAAAATATTAAAATCACTGATCGGCTGTAATTTTGCTACATTACCGTAAGGTCTAAAGAAAACCAGTTGCGGCAAATCCTCGAAATCTCAGTGTTCATGATGATATGTTTCCATTTTTCCCCATATGCACTATGATCACGTGACCAAGTGCATTTTTTATGTTTCAACCCTAGACCAAAATGATAATTTAAATAGTAATTACATGATAATTTCAATAGTAATTACTTGAAAAATGCAATATTTTGTTCACCCGGTACTACGATTGACATAGGCACGGAAAATTCTGTAATGTGCCAGAATATATTGCATTGTTGTGATAAAAAGTTAAAATAATGCAAACCATTTGCAATAATGTAATAATAATAATAATGATAATGATAATGATAATAATAATAATAATTACAGTATAAATTTTGATACGGCATTATTTCCATAACTTCTATACGTATTGAAAGATTATTTAAGTCTTTAAAAGATTTCATAATATGATATCACAAAAAAATATTCTAGATGACTAGAAACTAAGTTCTTGTAGGAGCCACTGCTGTTTGAAATACGGGGATAAGTTCTTTTGTGATTCCATATTAAAACCTATTAATATTTAATTAATCCATTAAAATTAGCAAATTTAATGTCGTATATATATATATATATATATATATAGAGAGAGAGAGAGAGAGAGAGAGAGAGAGAGAGAGAGAGAGAGAGAGAGAGCGCAAATTATTCAATGTAGGAGCCATGTTGAGTTTTTACTGATTTTTTCATATTATTGTGAAGAAATGTACACAAGCTTGCCCCTTAATCTCCGACAATATTACATATACAACCACACTAGTCTTACAATGAAAGTAAGATGCAATATTCCGTATCTTGGCAACTGATTTGTATTTATTTAAAAGAAAAGAAATAATATACAAGACTGTGATTAGTATACGAGTTCCTCAGTTTAAAATTGACTATGAATATTTACAAGTGTGTATGCACGTAAGCTCGCCAATCATAGTATAATTATTTTTAATTACCATGTAAAGGTGAGAAAGGTCAGTTTTATTATTTACGCTGAAAGCAGTATTAACATGATATTGGCTTCTTCGATTTCAACTATTTTGTGGGATTCTTCATTTATACAGTTTTAGAACTTCATTTCCAATTAGCACCTTGACCCATTATTGTGCTGAGGTGCTGTTAATCGTTAATACATACATACATACATACATACATACATACATACATACATACATACCACTAAAAACCATTTAAAATGATTTGGTAAATATTTAATGTAAATACTGTATTATTCATTATTAGATACCGCATTTTTTAAACATGAAGTCCAGAATTTTGCGCTATTTCCAATATTGGCTGTTTTGCCCTGATGGAGTCCTTCGTCTCGTGGACTTAGACTATGTCTGCATGCATTTAAAACTTCCCCTTGTGAGATGCTCTATCCTAAGGCCTATGAAAGATGACTTTATCTCAAACAAACTTTGTACTGCACTATACTAACAAACTATCCCATAATCCCTCTAAACCTTTACATGATGTAATGTTTAGGCACAAACACAAACACTTGTAAGTTCAGAAACCTGGGCCCATTCCACCTTTCAGCATACAATTTGTCCTCTCTCACAAATAAGCACAACACAATATTTGAAATATTGCAAAATTCTGTTTTCTCAAGTCACCTCCCTTTTTATCCAAACCTCCCAAAATAATACTTGACTATTAAGAATTCAAAAGTGCTCAACAAATTTTGTTCGGTTTCCAGAGTAAATTTAATTAAATCAGATTTTTCAATTATGGGTGTATGCCCCTGTATAGAGAAGGTTCGAAAGATGGTTACAAAGTTTGAGTTTTCATAAGTCCAGAAATTACAGTTATACTTGAATTTTGGGAACGACTCTAAAATGTCTGTTCAGTGTATTCTTCACGTTTCCAGAACAAAATTAGGAATGAAGCTATAGTTTATTTCTGGATATAAAAAGAAAACGCATTGTATTAATATATGCTTCAAACAAAATTGCTGCAACAACAACAGTTACAATTAATAGTCAAAGTAAAGAATCCAAATAGCGAATAAGTAATAATATCCCGATTTGGCCAAAATGTGTACTATTTGTCTTTACCAGCTGGGTTAAAATGTGTCACAAAAATTCCAACATAATGTCTGAACCACCTGAGTCGAAATGTGTCCCAAACATTCCAAACAATATCTATAACAACTGAGTCAAAATGTGTCCCAAACATTCCAACATAATGTCTATATCAACTGAGTTAAAATGTGTCCCAAAAATTCCAAACAATATCAATACCACCTGAGTCAAAATGTGTCAAACAAAAACTAATGTATCTACCAACTGAGTCAAAATTTGTCCCGAAAATTCCAAAATAATGTCAATACCAACTGTCTCACGGCTTAATCGTTATTTATTTCTTTTAAGAAGACACAATTGCCAAATGTAGGTATAACAGTTTTCTGTTTATTGTTATTACATTCTGTTTATTGTTATTATATTTTGTTTATTGTTATTACATTTTGTGTTAAATTTTGAATTACTAGTTAAATGACCTATTGTGCAGAGCAAAGAGATTGTATCAGCCATGCAGTTATTATTTCCTGATTGCATTTCACCAAATATATTAAGCAAAATTTGATAATCCTCATTCCAATATACCATTCATTCAATAATGAAATTGCTGATATGTAACGAAATGGCATATATTTTACTATTGTTTGCGCATTAAATCCTGGGAGTGCCTACTTTTACATTCATTGATGTATTCACTGTCATATCATAGATGTTTGGTAAATTGATTCTGCTAGTTAGTTATCTCGAAGACAATCGTGATTCTATAAATTACTCCTGAATTCATACATCTCCTTGCTCTCTATTTCCCACAGTATTGTTATCACTTGAAAAGCCGGTGAGATTTGTTGGTTTACAGTTTCTAATACAAGCAAACATTACCTAATCCGGGACCACATGAAATTTCCTATGTGTTAGACAGGCAGACAATTTGTACTCCGGAACATTCGAAGAGCATTATCAAAGTCATACTCAAATTCTGTTCTCAATTCTAGTTACTATATTTTGCTGTAAAGCGGAAAGATGACTATCAAGTTTCAATGCAATCTCACAATTGGCATCTTATATTTCGAATAAATGATTGGTAGATTGTGTATCATTATTTTTTTTATCCTTTGGACACTTGTCATTTGGAAGTCATGTAGAAACGTCATAATTCAAGCATCATCTATGCACTAGAACTGCAATATCCTTCTTCCAATTTTCTAGCTCCACCATAGAGATTCCTCAACTTTTGTCAGTTCCTTCTAATTTACTTCTCTCTTCGCATACGAGAGTAGCCAGTGTAGGGGCTTAACATTTCACTGTAAACCATTCCACGAAGGTAATAACAGCACCGTTTAACTGGGTGCTGAATGCCAGTGGTATCCTAATTCCGAATGCAAAGTTCGGTCCGATCTGGCCTTTATTGCTTGAGGTTGAGTTAATTAAATGACCAGAGGTACTGCGAGGTCAGAAGGGTTTAAATGTTTACAAAACAAATAAATACCTTGCTTGTCCATCAATATGTCCATGAATGCACAATCATCGTCGACAAAGTCAAATAAGGATATAATTTGGAATATACTTCCATTTCTACATTTTGAAATCTGAAGCTCCTGGCCAAGTTTCACTTGGCAGCACAAATTTTGTTCCTCGATTTGATATTTTGCAATATACTCCTTTTATTGATTTGGAATTATAAGCATTTCACTGAACATTAAGTATACATTCAAGATAATACTGCAGTAATGCCCTTCATTTTCTGAAAGTAATGTTGTATTATCTATGAATGATAATTGATGATTTCCTCCAATTTGAGGAATTGTTAGAAATACCATAAGAAAGATAACGCAAAAGTTTTAGTCGTGGTAGATGCTTGAGAATTTTAGTGCAGCCACAGCCTGTACATTTCGACTAAGTATCAGTCAAAGTAAATATATTGTTCCCAAACTGAACTCTACAAACTCCTCCTGCGGATTCAGAATTGCAGAATAGCCCAGATGCGTCCTCACGTCATGTCGTAAGAGGCGATTAAGTGGAGGCAACATGTTGGCCGTGGATTGCGACCCGTGTTAAGGGAGAAAATGATCCTAGTAACAAGACCTATATGTGGCTACCTGATGCAATACACTACTTCTGCCTCTTCTTTTTCCAGACTTGTAGTCGGGATGGGTCCGGTCCCAGCAATTGGGCTTGTTACGCCATGCCCTAGGAAGACATGTTAACTTTTTTTTTATTTTACCTATTTCCTCTACATATATTTTGATACCACCGTTGACCCCTACAGTTTCTTTCATTTTCTCTGCATTTTTCCACTCAGAAGACTTCTGAGAAGGAGGTCTAGAAGGTGGTGGCATAAGGGGTCAGTCTGGAGGTATTTGACCTGAAGATAGCAATGGATACACAGACCCAAATAAGATTTCCTGATGCAGCGCTACCTTTCAATATTCCTCGTTATACACATCAGAAAAGCACAATATCCGCACAGACAACATTCAATAATGCCTCAACACTAAAATATCCAAACAGCAAAAGAAACTGAACCATGGCAGGCAGTGCAATGTATCTGATGACCCTATAAAGCTGCGCAATAGGTTTGACGACTTTGTGGAAATGGATTCGGAAGAAACTTCTTAGTGTCCTCGGGGCAGCTCCAGACATACAAGCAAACAATTTAACATCGTACTTCCTCTTGATAAATAAGCATATAGAAGTGTTTCCTCCGAAAGGTCTAACCTAATTACTACATCATCTCTGCCTCTAATTTGTAATGAAGATCACCTTCTTACAATGGAATTGTTGAGGACTTAAATCCAACTACAATGATATTCTTCTGCTACTAAATGAAATTAATCTGGCAATCGTGTGTATACAGGAAACCTTTTTGAAAGATACGAACGACATCCCACAAAACCAAGACTCCTTCCTTAACAGCTTCACTCAAAACTTTGACAGGGCTTAAGGAGGGTCTTCCTGTGTTGGAAACAATATGGCGTCTCATAATTCCATTCCTTTAAACACCAATTTATTAGCCATTGCTATACGCGTCCAATTCGTTATCAGTACTTCAAGTGGGGAAAACCCATTATTGACCAATATTCTCATTCAACACACCTAAATGTGTGCCTCTCACAGTCAAATATACAGTTAACTGCTCAGTCACGTCTGTATTAAAGGAAATAAAAGAGCAGACCAGTCTGCCAAAATACCCTTATCTCTACAACCAACTGATTTTTAAATACCATGCACTGGTTTTAAGCCTGGCGTCAAAAATCCTTATTTAGTTAGTGGCAGGCATCGTGGAACGATGCTGTCAATAACAAGCTCCATTTGGTCAAACCCTATTTGGGCGAATGGACGCCATCCTCTAGAACCATCCGTAAGGACGAGGTAGTCATTGCACGAATTAGAACTAGTGATACTTTAATAGCTCACTCCTATATTTGAAATGGTGTATATCCAACCGAGTGTGTTTCTTGCAACGAACTCATTACTGTTAAGAACTTTTTAATAGTTTGTTTCGATATATAACCAACACGTGATCGTTGCTATAATGTTCAGCACAGTAAGGAGCTTTTTGATACAGTGAACGTGTCTTGTATTTTAAATTTCTTGAAGGAAATTAACATTGATTTTGAAATTTAGCTTGTGTACAACACTATTTCCTTTGAGTATTTTTAACCAAGATGTGTACTGTCAAACACCCTAATTAACCTTTAGGATCTAATTAGCCTTTATACGCATCGTTTTCATTTCCCGCTAAATGGCAACCTGCATATACTTTCCGCACCATCTCATTGTTTTATTTTTGTCCTTTGATCGCTCGCTGAAAATGAACCAATTTTGATACATAAATCATTTATATAGCCTTAAAATGCTGTGCACCTTTACACCACAATCAATCAATCATAACACTGCACACGCATGAATATAAAGTATCCTTTTATGAAAGAGAAGAAACGAAAGAAACACAGCAAAGTTGAATGCCCATTTCTTCTCAATAATATTCAACAAACTTTTAAAACCCAACAGTATACACTGATTTATATAAATTAAAGAAAAGACTGTTATTCAAAGGAGCAGCTGTCACTGCCATTGTGACTCAATCGTATAATCATATTATAATTTCTGTAATTATTCGATCCTATGTTTGACATTTTAGCAAAATTCGAATCCAATATGCTTTTGTTGAAAGATTAAATGCTGCGTTCTGTAGTAATATTATCTGTAACTGCCAAGTGCCCAACTCGTGGCTCTAGATAATTATGGCTTATTCGAAAGAGCCAAGTGCCCAACTCGTGGCTCTAGATAATTATGGCTTATTCGAAAGAGCCAAGTGCCCAACTCGTGGCTCTAGATAAGTATGGCTTATTCGAAAGAGCCAAGTGCCCAACTCGTGGCTCTAGATAATTATGGCTTATTCGAAAGAGCTAATAAAGCAAATAAATTACGACTGTCCTGACATTGGCTGCCCATGAGCTAAACAATTCCGAATAGAATTAATAACAAAACAACGAAAGATCATGATAAATTACAAAATGGCGAACAATGCAAGACTAACAATGATGTCAATATTTCCCCGCTTATATACATTTCCGAAAGAATCGTACAAAATGTGATTGCAATACGCCATTTAGCGGAAAGCAACGTCACAATGTTACGAGTTGAGTAGGCTATACATCCGAGCTACCGAATTTCCTATTCATAGTACAAGGTCATAATCCAAGAAAGCTGCCCTATTCATAGTGTCCGCAAAAATTTCCGTAACCTATTATTTCGTGACAATAGTTCCCAGTCATGTTATTCAAAGTCTTGTTCTAGTACCGTCAGAAAATGAAAAGATATATTTTCTTAAATTTTTTACTCATGACGCCGCTGAACAATGGACCCTTTAAGGTGAACCACTTTCTAATAGTTTGTTTCGTTCTACAATATACATGTGATAGTTACAACAATTTTCGGCTCATGAAGGAACTTTCTGAAACTGCAAAAGTGTCTTGTATTTTTAATTTCTTGAAGGAAGTTAACATTTATTAAAAAATGTATATTGTGTACAACCGACGTTCACGACTTTTGGTCTTAAAGATCCTGAGTATACATACCCTTCTGTACGCCAGCTACAGATAAACATCAATATAGTTCAAATAATGATCAGACGAAAACTGGTTGAAATTTTGAAAATAAAATAAAATTTAGCTGTATGTACTTCTGTCAGCTACATCGTATTCACGATGTCTCAAACTCTATGTTGACGGTTGTCTTCTCCTTGTTGTGGAGAAAACCAAACGTTTAAGGCTTGTGTTCGACCATAAACTAACTTTTCCTCTGCATTCAAGATACCTCATAGACCAAAGTCTAAAAGCCCTGTATTCAATGCGAGTCCTGAAAAACATAGACTGGGTAGCGGATCTGAAGGTCTTGGTCATTAGTAAGAGTGAAACTTCAATATGGTTCACATTTGTACGGATACGCTTCAACGTAGTACCTGCAGATACTTGATCAGATATACAACCAAGAAAGAATGCCCGTTCATTCCTGCACGGACAGACATAAAAGGTCTTGCTGAGAGAAAACCGTCTTTTCAAAGGTTGTAGAATTCAAAGACTAGAGGGTAAGTGGAAGAAATATTTCAAATGGATATGCAACTGGAATATTTCTGTACGATGATGACGATATAAACTTATTACCCCAATCAATGTATCGATTCCAATATTATATTTCTTCGTTTTCTGGCTCAGCGAGGAGAAAGGTCTGTGACCACAGTTATTTATGCTACAGTTGGATGATCTACGGCAGTTTCAATTTTCTGACAAAGCAGATATTGCCACATTAAAAATCTCGCAAAAGCCATGGCCAACATTGCGTCGAACAATTCATGATCGTTCCGTTTCTTCGAAATAGAAATTGTTGTGAGTTCTCAACACATTTAACTTCGTTCTTGATCAAGCCCTTGTCTAGATCTTCTTTTCTACAAAACTCACTACCTGATTGCCCTAGCATAATTTGGCTTGTAGAATCGGCTGACTGCTAACACGGCCTGTCAATTCCGCTCTGATGGATCAAGTATGACTGTAATGAAGTAATCGGTTTTCACCGATAAGAAACGCTTCTCGTAAATTGGCAAACGGAAAATCATTCATCGCTCATTTTCCTCATTAAAGCCTTTCTTTCAAGCGAGATGTCGGGACTCTTTCAGGGAATTTAAGTTCTACAATCAGAAAGCATAAGACATTACTTCTGTCGTTAAGGCAAAACTTCTTCCTAAAATAATTAGACATTTCGTACAAACTTTAGCCTATTGTAAACGGAAAATT
The DNA here is from genome assembly GCA_016617855.1 of Megalonaias nervosa. Taxonomy (NCBI): domain Eukaryota; kingdom Metazoa; phylum Mollusca; class Bivalvia; order Unionida; family Unionidae; genus Megalonaias; species Megalonaias nervosa. Next base: position 4,535 of record JAECUM010051422.1, on the reverse strand, counting down.
TTTGTTACGATAAACAAGAAAGACTCTGAAAGCTGCAAATAATCAACATATGGGATTTTAATATATTACCTTAAGAACAGTTACTTTTTACTAAATTAACATCTTAAGGTTTGCATAAACAATATAACTGTCTCGTCTTTAACTGTACTGTAGTCAGATATTGTCTACTTATTTTATGATAAAATGCTATTTCGTATTATTCTTTGTAGTGAGAAATGTTTTGAGATAAAACTCTTTGCCTGATCTTTTTATTTCCCTTATTAGTCACAAAAAGTCTCACTGAATCTGTTTTACAAACTGAAGAAATTTATATCAATCTCAAGATTATTTGTGACAGCAAATTCAATAACTTGATATTACTGCTGTCAGGAAATTACCAGAACTACTTGATTCTTCAAATAATCTGTTGGCTTCATTTACGTTTACATTTCCAAGAAGCTGATGAAAAAATCGTTAGTCACCACTTCTGATAATAGAACGTAATTATACATCGTATGAAATTTGAGTATATACCTATCCATGTAAATGTTCCCTGAAAAGGCATTCAGATTTTAGCATACACTTTAGAAATAGGAATCATTCTTAGGTTGCGCTCGAGCCTACGTTTGTGAAATTATTTCCATGCAATTGAAACAGCAAGACATCTTGCAGCTCATGTCTACGTAAAATGTATCGGTTTCGTCTGGCACGGAACTACAGCTACAAGAGAAAGCTTATTTAAATTTTCCAGTTTCATCATGTAATAAAGTCAGTAAATCAATTTTTGGTTACAAACGTACAATAATTATCAAATTATGTGCATTAAAATAGCTTTAAGAATTATGGCTGACTAATATGCAGGAACGCTACAGAAAGTGATGGAAATGACTGGATCGTCAGGAAGATTCAATCTCCTGATTTATTAATACATTATCGGACCCCCTTTTGATTGAGTCTGTAAATAAAACCGTTCTGGTATTACAAGTTACTTAGCTGATGCCCTTTTGACCCATGTAATGCTGTAAGAACTAAGCGAGATTGAGCGACCTCACGAGTTTTTCCTTCTGATAAACCGCGAATAATCAAGCGCTTAAGCATTGCCATTTTTGAATGTCAGTTTAATACAGATCAGGCGAGGAACATCTTAGATGTTCCTTTCGATCGAAGAGCTACTTCAAGTTCTCTAATACTGGCATGGTGGGATATTAATCGTTCCAGGATCAAAACAACTTTAATTGTTGATATTGGATAAATGCAGTATTTCTTTGCATCTGAAGGTTTTGATGATAAATTCGACAAATTGTTGTGCGGTCACAAGAGAAACGCATAGCTTCTACATACCTCAAAAAGGGAAATCATGACATATTGACAATTTTGAAAATTGCCTTCCAAAACGATTTGCAAACTGATGATAAATTTATTTACAATTCCTTTTTTAACGTAAGAATCACACATTAAAGGTCCTGATTGTAAAATAATGATGCGTTCCTTTCACGGGTCAATATACAAAGCTGTAAAACAGCATTTGATTGCAAAAGCAGATTAAATATTTCATGTTTCCTTCTTTCCTTTCTAGTTTACTGTTGGAGGGTTATCGTTTGCCTGCAACAGCAGTACACAGTATTGTGTTATTGATGGAATTTTTCAAAGCAACCATCTCCTTTTCTTTGAAAAGATATATTCCATTACATGACACTGCTTGTCAGCAAGTTTCAATAAAATTATCAGCTAGTCTCAGATATCTTGATAAAGGTACCCTTGGCGGATAGTTGAGACCTAGTGTGCTCTAAAGAATTGATTAGTAGCAAAGAGTCAGGTCTGATTTTAGACTTTCTATTCTACTAGCATGAGTTGCATGATTCTTTACAGTTATTTGTAATGGATTTATGAGTGGATATCACAGGAAATTACTGATATTATTAACTTTTCAGCAATGTTCAAAGAAAGTCAGATTTATTCTTTCGTTCCAATCTAGTTTCGTTTCGTATTGTTCCAACAACGGTTATAATGGTCAGTATTCATCATTATATGCATCAGAAAGTGATTCTACGTAATAAGATTATTCTTTGTTTTGCAAACCTCATCTATTATGTATCACAAACAGGATTTGATGATCGAGAAATAGACGGAATAGAAACCACAAATCTTGGAAGTCATGCCTGACACAAACTTTTGAATGTATTTAATACACATAACCGTTTCTTTGCATGTGTGTGTCCTATATTATTTAAAACCCAAAATGTCTACATGAATTTGATTAGACAAACCCTTCAAAAGAAACTTTCGCAAGTCTTACGTCTGATAAAATCATTGAGGTGATTCATTATTCTTCGTGATACGTATAACGTGGTTTTGAATTAAGAACTCGTTTAGTTTTTGCATATGTATTAGCATGTACCTGTTGTCTTCCGTAAAGCAAATATTTGTGTACCTTGTGATGCCAGCCGGATGACTGCAGTACCAGATTGACTGTTGCTCTGTTCTCTTTATTTTTGTTAATGAATTGGTATCATTCATTTGTCTAATAGAGTCCTGTTCCGATAGCATTATGCTGTTGAATGCAAATTTATGTGAATATCATGGCTGATATCGTACACCAACAGTGTAAATCTGTATTACTCTTTCAGGGCTTCAAGGTCTCCTTTTCAACTCAGTTATTAATTTTGCTATTTTGATTTTGTGTATGTTCCGTTTCAAAGTTCCACTTCACTTTTTGTGTCATTTGTACATTAAACAGTATGTCGAATTAAAATATCTACTTAATTTTCAAGTGAAAATAAATATACATGAAATCAAATTTTATTTAGTTAGTAAACGGATCGACTCACAGCGTAATTGGTGCTGGAAAACTAGGAGAACATTGCCAGATACTCTTCAATACAATATCACTAGAATTGTTTGTGTCTTTTTTATTTTAATCAATCATTGATTACTTGAAAGACAAAATCAATGACGATATCGACTTTTGTTGATTCTCTATATTTGCTGCAGGATTATCATTGCCGAAATAAACTTTACCCAATGTAATAATTTTATATTCAAGAATAAGGCAGGGTGTTTTCTCTACATGTCCAATTAAGTACTTGAATTTTAATACACCTTTTCATTTGTTATGTATATTTAATTTAATTAGTTGTTTGTTAGTTTTAATTTTGTTTTATTTCATTACATGCTATTGTAATGTAACATTGAGTCCAGTTCTGTTTGACCTGACTGACTTTTTTTATTTTTCTTCTTTCATTGACGTAAACAACTAACACTGTATCTAGTTGCTGACCTCGTTTCAGAATCAGTGACAGTTTTAGTAAACGACTTTTTTATTTATTTTTTTATATCTTTCTCAGAGTAAGAATCTTTAAGTTAAGTCTGGTCATACCTGGACTACGTGACAAATAGCATAACAAACTTCTATTTTTTCCAGAAGAATGAACTTTTGACCCTCATTCGGGAATCTGTTTTGTGTCTTAATTAGTGTATAACTGTTGTTTTGATAAAGGAATATTCAGTCGGGCTCCAAACAATTGACACGTTAAGTTGTTATTATGTTGTGACCAGTTTGGGTTGAATTTTTATTTTCTTCAAATTATTGAATTCAAGTGATTCTTTTCCCTAGAAACATATAAGTGTTCCTACAAAATTCTTGGAGGAAGACATTTATTGGAAGTTATACTGAATTCAAAACTGGAATAATATTTTCTGTGATTCAACAAAGGACTGTTGACACAACAGCACTTTGCTGACCATAACAGACGTCATCGCCTTCCATTTTGGATTTCATCGGGACTCGAACTCAGTTTCATTCAGAACTTTTTATTACTAGGGCTTCTATTTTTCAATTCTTGGATTATTTTTGGATTTGATTTGTAAAACCGTAAGTTCTTTTTTTCTTAATTTTTCACTTTGTATTCTAGGGAAATAAATTATTTGTTAAATTTTACAAAGCTTGTTGTCTTCACTCTTTTCTGTTACTTATTTTAAGAGCATATACTCGTAACACCGTCAGCTTGTGTTGATCTATGGCTGACATTCCCAAATATGTGTTCAATCAAACGAGACAATGTTCATCAAGTTTCTAATTTGTGCTATTATGGAGAAGTTCAAATAGTTGTCATTTAAGATCACATTCAATTAGGGCATCAGGAAAAACTCTCGTAATTATAGCGTCTTCTCTGACTGTTTGGTGCACTATGTCCAAAATGCAATTAGTGACGCATTTGACTCAGTAACACTATACAAATGGTTTCTCAGAGGTTGATCGCACTGCCATTGACGTTTTCATTCAGAAGCGTCCATGAATATTAGTCTCTATTACACAAATTCTATATCTTATTCAAGATAGCTTACATTAGTAAATTATTATCGGGGATTTTAATCGAGCTATAATGTTTTCTAATGCTTTCATGTGGTCTAAGCGTCAGTCTTTTTATACAAAATACAGTTTTATATATATATAAGATATATATATATATATATATATATATATATATGTATATATATATATATATATATATATATATATATATATATATATATATGTATATATATATATATATGAG
>JAECUM010051421.1:0-11490 GCA_016617855.1 Megalonaias nervosa | reverse complement strand
TATATATATATATATATTTGCAGTATGATTTCCATGGGAGGGGGTCGCGTGACCCCCCTTGACCCATGCTGCGGGCGCCCATGCAACAATGTGTATAGAATTTTCTGTGTTTCTTAATACTGAAAAAGAAAACAAAATGCTGATAATTCAAGCTTTGGATATATATTTATTACTCTAATGAACCTCACCAGGCCATTCTGTTGTTTATGCATTGTCAATTGGCAACACTTATTTACTTAGGTCGATGGTGTTAAGGTAAAACAGTTCTGTGTTTAGCACTAATGTATCAGACAGTGGCTGATGGAACCCAGTCATAGCCTATTTTATCTTTTTAAATTTTAGTTTTCTATTAAACATAAATAGTGTATATTTATTTTGCACTCTGTAAACCATGTGTATTCTGTTCACACCAATTTACTTTTTCATTCCATTTGTTAAATGCTTCTGATGAATAAATCAATCTGTTTTCTATCCAAAAGGTTTAAATCAAAGGTTTAAAAATATCTTGTTAAATATTTTTTAATTTAAATAAACCAATTTCAGCTGACTGCTTAGACATTAATGTTGTCAAAAAATGGTCATGGTGGGTGGGTAGGGTTTATAGACATTGATGATTTTATCATGCCAAGGAAGCTAAGTTCCTTTTCCAATGACACACTGAGAGAGCCGGCCCCGGCTGTGGCTTGTGAAGGTATTGTGCCCACGACCAAAAGATTATGAATCTGACGTTCTACCAACTGAGCAACCATGCCCCCACTTCACCCCGAAAGAAATAAAATTGTGAGACCCTGAGTTATAAAGCGGTGGCATGTGTCTCACGTAAATAATAAGGATAAATAATGAAAGCTTTCCCCCACCAAAACTTACACAAAACTGCTTTGATGAATAATGTTCTGAATTATTTATTTTTTTTTTTTTTTTTTAATTATACTCTGTAGCAACATATGGCTGCTGCGACTAACCAAAAGATCTGGAGTGTGTTTGGATGTTTATTTATGGTCAGGAAGTACGCAAATTGTTACTCTGTGGCAATTAAGTAAAGATTTTTATACACTTAGTCATTGTTGACATAAACAAAAGCATAACATATTAAACGAAAAAGAAATTAGGTGTCAGATGTAATCAACTGTACTTCATGTAAATATATATCATCATTTAAACAATATTTCAAAACAAAAAGACATATTTCTACATAATGTCACTATTAGTCACACTGTGTGCAAATGCAGACTTTTAGATGTGTCTCTTTTCAGCAGTCACCAACAGTCAGCTTTATTAGTGCATGTTAGCCATGCTGTCTATAATCCACAAAAATAAGTTCCACAACAAAGAAGAAAACTACTGGCTTGTTAATAGGAGATTTTCTTTATTAAATTCAAATCTGGATAGGAATTAAATACATATTTTGAGAAGAGAGGGGCTTCTTTTATCTAGATGAGTTTCATATGAATCTGATCAGAGGCCAAAAACAGCCCTTATTGAACCTTGTCCTTTGTTAAAGAATTTAAACATTCCATTTGGTGCCACAAAAGTGCCAAAGATTCAATGTATGAGATTGTTTTTCATATCCTAGTATGCAGTAATCCTTACTCAGTACAACTACACACATATGCACAAATAAAATAGAAAACTACCATGTACTTAGGTTTGCACAGAAAGTGCTAATTTCAGCAAGATACACAGGTCTTTCAAGCTGATTACCTTGTTTTCCTCTAACTGCTTTATTGTATTTTCCAGATTTCGACTTTTTAGGAACTCATAAAGCCTCTCCATTACTGGTATGAAAGAAAGACTGTATAGATAATTTAAGTAGATACCATAATGCATGTAAGAATATTTGCCATCAGCACAAATGCATGTATCTGCATTATAGTGTAGACATGAAGAACACTGAATCATAAAATTCATTCTAGAGGAAGACAAATTATGCAATTTGTTGTCAAAATCTTTATTATCTACTTACTGCATAATCTGATGGAAAATTAACAAATAATATAAATTCTAAAACATTCAGAGTATATGATTTGGGGACATAAATCTGTATGGTGCCAAAACCTCATCACAAAGCAATCTGCAGTATGTATCCTTTAAATGAAACCTCAAAAAGAAACTTTAATATTTATAATGAATGTGCATTCTATTGCATTCAAAATTACTTTTGTGACCGGAGTAATGGAAATGTAAATGAAAGGAAGATAAAACACTGTCTCCTTACATAAGCTCAGTAGGATTTTATGGTTCCAATGCCAAAAACCATATTGTAAGGGATATTAAAGTAAAGACAAACAAGTTGGCCAACATGCAAAACAACCTCTCCTAGATGTACTTAGTTAGCTTCAGTTAGCTTCAGTATGTTCTAATTTAAATTCTTAAAAAAGAAGGTACACAAAATCTAGATATATCAGTCAGACAAATATATTAGTCCTTGATCATACTGTTGGTGCAAACAGATGGGCAAGGGACTTTACACTGAAATAACTTTCAGTATTTTTAATTCAATATTTGAAAATTTTTTCCGATTACTGACGTAAACAGTAGTCCCTCAAATATACAGATACTGATACAGTGAGCTACCCTTTTCATAATATAGATATCACTACAAATTTGTGCAACTTTGTTTTATACTTGTGTGTATTCCATTTACTGTGCTAATTCTTCTGTGTAATAAGTACCAATTCTGATTGGAACTTATTTCTCAAATACAGCATTGTTTGTATTCTGTGTTTATGTTTAATTATGAAACAGACATGCAAGAATATACCACATTATACGGTTCCCTTACTTACAATGGAAATTACTTTTATTGCTCCCATGAATATTGTTAGCATGAGGGAGTACTGTATGAATATACATATGTCGGGGGGGGGGGGGGTTTCAAATCATATCCTTCAGGTCATGTATTTCAGGTTTTGCCCTTCAGCCAAAACATAATGTCATCAAATCTTCATGAGCCTAATATCTCCAGATGACAAAATGGCATATATGATGATGATACATGGAAGCATTGTCATGCAATGGTGCTGTAAAGTTGTTCATGCAGGACATGTGGTCATACCAAAAATTATGATGAGATAAATTAAATGGTATCTAGTACATTATAGGACACAGACAATGAATTCAGCTCCCATAGACTGTAATGATCATGTTTGGCGAGATTACTATATTATTGTAGTAAGAGTGTCAAAATAAACCTGCGTCCAATAAACAATCAAAGAGGAACATTTTAAAATTAAAAAATGGCATGCTGCTCACTCTGTTTTTTTAAGGAGAATTCCCTTGTAGATGTCCACTTTAAATATCCTGCCTGGTGAGATTTCCCTGTTTACATTAAGGACATGTGTATGTAAAATTCTATGTGTTCATGAGCTAAGTAAACAAACTTAGCCAATGTTAGTACACTTTTGAAACACCACTACTATGAGAGATCACCTGTCTTAAGAGAAAAGGCTGTCAGTGTACTGATTTTATATAATCTTATGATGTGTCATGAGAGTCCAGTATGTTTTTTTTTTTTTTTTTGCAGAACAGGTGTTCTGTCAGGAACAGTAACCTTTCTTGGTTATAAGGCAAACAAAACTATGTTTCCTATTGCACTGGTTTTCAAATTAGGGTAGGAAGGTATATATTTTTTTTAAACATAAGCATTTAAGGTACTGGGCTAAACTTTACCAGCTCAATTAGATGCAAAGATTAATATTGGGAATTTGTAAAAAAAGAAAACAACCAAAAATAATTTACTCTGGAAGAAAAGAGTGCTAGGATTGGGTAAAAAAAAAATTGGGACGGCTGGCCGACCTGGAATGCACACATTTTTGGGGGCCTAAAGGTGAAATACTAACAGATAAGCATTCAGTTATCCATTTTCTTTTTGTTTTGCTAGTGTGATGCCAAAAGACATGGACAAAATCAGATAATATAATTAATCCACTATGAGCAGTGCTTGCAAAAGAAACTTAAAACACCAAATGTAAGGTTAGAGACCTTTGAAATATGGGTGTCAGTGACCTACGTTTATAATGAGGGTGTATGTATTTTCATCAAGAGTCATCCCATTTCCAAGTCAGATTTGTGAAATATGGGTATCACTGACTTACTTTTATAATGTGGGTGTGGTACTCATCAATAGTCACTACATCACCAAGTTTCATGCTTCAAGGCTGAACTGTGTACAGTTTGCAAAAAAGCCGTGTTCATGAGCTAAATACACAAATATAATCACAGGCATTAAAATGTGAAATACAGGCCACAGCAACTTTCTTCTTGTAAGGTGTGGGACTTTTTGACTGTCATGAACAATTCTTGCAAGATAAACTAAAACAAACTTTCACGAAACTAAGCAATACATATGTGTGGTACTAACCTACTTTTGCAATGAGAGTGAAAAACACATTGAGATCCAGCCTTCAACACATTCATGTTTCAAAGTAGCATGTACGGATCTAAAAGCTACAGGGAAATATGGTACAAAGAATCTATGTCATGAGCTAAATCTAACTTCACCAAAAATAAACCAGTATATACAAAGGTACCCCTTATCACCAGAGAGTAGGTTCTATGATATCAATTCCAAACTGTATCGTATGACTAATTTTTATTTTTTAAAATACTGTATCTGGACATTTATGTCGGGGTGTAGTGTAGGGTCAGATTCATTTGCATATCGAAAAGTTAAAATTCGCCGACACCGTCCGGCGTCTACATAGGGAAGCCGCTTACTAGCCGACTCAGTAAACTTGGACGACCATTCAACGAGCCATACAAGCAAGAAATCCATACACCCCAACATAAATGTGTAATATCAAAAATGGGGAGGGAAGGGTCAGGAAAGCCGAATTATACAAACCAATGTGTTGCAGTCGTGTGTTGGGTTCATTGATAATTTCTGTCGAACTAGGATACTTATACTCATGAATTCGTATACACTTTCTTTCTCTGGAGTATCTTTTACAACAGATTTCAAAATCCAACTGACAATTTACCTGTCAATTATTGAACACTAAAGCATATCGTGCATGGTCTATTGCGCAGTCGCAGCTACGGTGATCTTTCATTAGCTGAGACGGCTATTGGACAATTCGGCCCAAAGACAATTCGGCCCAAGACAATTCGGCCCAACTTGGACCGAAAATAAGACAATTCGGCCCAACTTGAAAGACAATTCGGCCCAACTCGAAAGACAATTCGGCCCAACTTAATAATACAACTGACAATAATTGTAACAAGTATTTATTTTTAAAAGGAAATTTTCAGTAAGAAATACTCAGTAATTTATAAATTATATATGCGTAAGTTAACTAAGACAAATATTTTTGGACAATTCTTATATAATTTGTTTTTTTACCGTATACTTCAAAGTCCTTGCTTTAGGTAAATTAATTATTTTTTTTTCTTTTGGGATATAATGAGTGTAATGTAAGAAAAAAGGGAGGTCACCTTTTCCTTTCTAGTACTTATTTTGTTTTTCAAAGTGAGAACGAATATCAATGATGTACAATAATTAGTTCCTATCTGTGAACGTGTGCACTGGTTTGAGAACACCGTTTCATTCTCAATTTAATTAGTTTGTAAAATAGAATAGGTTGAGAATAAACTTTGAAACATGTGTTGAATTAGATAAATGTTTTTTGAAGTTAAAGGTTAGGAGCTTTCGGATATCATTAGGAAAACCGTCCCAAAGACAAATATTACATGGTAGAAACGATGTCTGAAAAAAAGAAGTATAGTAGAGATGGATGTGATGCTTCAGGCGTTACGTAGACAATAATGAGATGCATCATATCTCCTGTGTTAGAAGGTCGATTTTGTTAGGCACTTGAGTATTTATAACTAAATACAATATGCATAATCTCTTCTTCTTCATTCCTTGACAAGAGTTTTATCAACCAGTTTCTGTATAAAAAAGACTCTCAAGAGCAATTAATCAGTGCAGCTTCCAATTTATTTTTTTCTCCAATCTGCCCATATCTTCAGTAGCAACTGTTCCAGACTTGAGAAACATATTCTAAAATGTGACGTATGAAAAGTATATATATAATTAGACCAGAGCTTCCTGCGAAATGAACTTTTAAGTTAAGCACAATATAGATATATGTATGTATGTATGTATGTATGTATGTATGTATGTATGTGCACTTAAGCGGGTGAGTTTTGTGTATACAGGCTCAGATGTATTTCGCTTTGTTTCACTTTATCCCTTTCTAGCAATTATTTTTTCATATGAGAGAGAGAGAGAGAGAGAGACTCGCACACACGGACAGACGCCTTCAGACATACACAGTCTTTGCATGTGTGCATATTTTTTCTTTTAAATTGGCAGCTTACAAGGGAACAAAGATAATTTGTACCATAGTTAAGACTAGCAATCAGTTTATTCATTTCTAATTTGTATGGAATAATGGAGCAACTATGATTGACGATATTGACTGGTACTGTCAAGCTTTCAATTTATGCACGCACAAAGTAAATATTAACTTAAATAAAACATAACTTAAAATAAAAATAGAACAAAACAATAAACTTAACTGGTAAGAGCTTGATATTACAGCAACTAAACACTGACAAAATGCTCAGCATTACTATCTCTCTCTCTCTCTCTCTCTCTCTCTCTCTCTCTCTCTCTCTCTCTCTCTCTCTCTCACACACACACACACACACACACACACACACACACACACACACACAGAACTATTATGAAAGTATCAACGTATGTGATCATTGACCAATATAAGGAATTCTTTGATCAACGATTCTGAAACGCAACTCAGGTTTTCAACTTCGTGGTCCGTAGATGCTTCCACACATTCTTAGAAGACCGTTGGCACTGATATCCTTATTTGTGTACTTCCTCCAGATCCTAAAAAGTTTTCCATGCATGGTACGGATCTGCTTAGTTTGGTGTCTTGTCATTTTTCCTTCCAATGCCATCTTTACTTGAGATAGTATCATTTGGGCTTCTTTGTATAGTAGAGTAAGCATAACATGAAATTGAAGGTTGCTTTTACGCGCTTTGCGATTCAATCGACTGTGCCAGCCCTCCACGTGATTGTTTGTTCGTACCGTTTTTCCAAAGACACTCCACGTGGATATGGGCCAAATTGTGCTGGATATCCACCTGTCACTAATATGCGTCATCCATTCATCTAACGTGCCGGTTCTGACCTTTCCTTTAATTTTTCAAAATATGCGGTGATATGTTCGGCTGGCAGAAAGGGCAAAGCAAACACCTTTCTACAAAACTTGAAAACAGCATCCCGCTGGTTGTATGCCGTCTAAAAATAAACAACATATACATATTAGCCTTCATATTTATGCTGATAATGAGATCATTAACATAATAAGGAAACTTTTACAAATGAACACCGTGAACCATCTTATCTCTAGGTTCAAATAGTGAAGAACTGATAAAAAAATAAATGAAGACTTAACGTGTCACGACTCGACTAAATATGAAAAATAGACTATAACAGTGGTATATAAAAAATAGAACAATATTATCTGAAGACCTTTTTCCTGAAGTTTTCGCCACACAGCCTGGCCCCAGTGGAAGGCACATCCACTTATATGTGGATTATCGAAAACCAAGCGGAGTACCTTTCATATTCCACTTTCGAAGTCTGCTACAAATGACTTGACTGATGGTTCTCTGGGTAAAAGTCGAAGTAGAGTCTGGAGCACGTAATAATGAAACATTATGTAACTTGATTTTAATATAGAGAAAAATATATAGCGAACAGAGAACACATAAAATGTGAACGAATTTTTGTTTTCTTCATAGTTTGCAGAATGAAGACGTTGTAAAGTTACTCGCGTTTTTATTTATAGTGATTATTATCAAAAGTGGTGAGCAAAATAATAAACTACCCTCTTGTAATCTTTCTTGTTCTTGCCTGACATCATGATGAACACTGGCGGTACTTGCTTCATATTTTCTCCGGACTTCAAGAAACTATGAACCGTTAGTAACTGATAAAAAGGTTTCTTCACGATCTTGAAGGTACCATCAATGTAAAAAATATCAAGATAGCTTAGTTTGTTAAAATTTGATCAGTTTTTTTCCTAAAACTTATTCTGTTTTACAACTTATAAAAATCGTCAAAAACATTTTGTCCTACTTAAACTATATATATCTTACTTAGTATCTAATTGTTGTTTGAAGAAAAAGAACTTGATACAACTATGGCAAAGTTGGGCCGAATTGTCTTTCGAGTTGGGCCGAATTGTCTTTCAAGTTGGGCCGAATTGTCATATTTTCGGTCCAAGTTGGGCTGAATTGTCTTGGGCCGAATTGTCTTTGGGCCGAATTGTTTATAAGCCGCTGAGACCTGGGGATACTTTGAGGTGTAACCATCCACTGGAACAAGGACAGAGACGGAATGAAAGCAGTTTTTTAAAAGTACTTTGTAATTTTTTAAAAATGTTTTTATACCGTGTCTTTATGTATACTGTTATACTCTCTCTCTCTCTCTCTCTCTCTCTCTCTCTCTCTCTCTCTCTCTCTCTCTCTCTCTCTCTCCACACACACACACACACACACACACACACACACACAACGTTCTCTAAATAACATACATTGTCACATTCAGTCTAATTAAAATCAGGTCTCCGCTGTTATACATGAAGGACGGTGGAGATCTTATTTTAATCAGACTGTTACATTTTAATGGTTGTCAGATGATCATTGTGGTAGCTTCCGCAGGGTCATCCATAAAATCCCGAACAAAGCGATTGCTGTCTATACACGGAGTAAAGAAAAAAAAAGTGAATGTGTTACATAGCAATTGACATATCGCCCAAGTGTTTAAAATAAATCGTTTGATAAATATGAAATGATAAGAGTGAGTTAGATGCAACTATGAAAAATGCCCTCCCCTCCACCCCCGAAAAAAATTCATTAGCGATAAGTACTGAAATATGAAAATCCAGATACATAGCATTCTCTGGGGAACCAAAAGAATGCTGAGAAGATGGGGGTGGGGGTGGGGCGTCGGGGTATAAGCTTACGGGACGGGTTAAGATGAGACTTCCAAAATAAAGATCACAGCGTCATATGAAGTCATATATATCATCTATAAACAGTTAAAGTGTGTTTCTGCTCAATGTGAATTTAAGTTTCTGAGATCCGAAATTCTGAATGCAACAGATTTTACCAAACGATTTAAATATCTTGTTCACTCAACGTCACCAAAAAGAAAAACAAACTAAACTAAATCAAAACAAAGAAACTTACATGTAAGTGATTTGTGACATGTAGCGGTATACAATCAAATATTATGTTCAGCAACTGCACGGTTGGTAATTTGCATGACATTAATTTTGTCCAGAGACAATGAATGCAGATTTTTAAAGTCATGCGTCTTAATTAGTTTTATTCAGCAGAGTACAGAGATGGATATTGTACTGAAGGATTATCTTCAAATAATCTTGTTAAACTACTAATATCATTCACGATTGAGAGGGGTCAAGAGATTTGCTTATACTTCTTACATGTAAAATCATTATAATCGCAATTCTGTTAATAAGGAAGAGAATATAAACGTTCATCCTGTCATAAGATGTTGGGGGTATTTTCTATTTTCTGGATTGTTATATTATGAAAATAGTAACCTACCATCGTCATGACGAGGTCTCGCTATAGAATAAATGATGAAGGCGACGTCTGCGATGATTATGCGGACATGGAAAATATATATCTGTGTTATCATGCTGGTACGGTGCCTATGGAAGTACTAAGCTACTATCATCATGGCGAAATATTGCTACAGCATACGTAGTCAATACGTTTTATATGTCGAAACAGATGACTTACTTATTGCAATGCGTTGACACTATTCTAAACACATGATGCTGGATCTGATATATGTATGTTGCTTTAATGGCATTTTGTCACAACACATTTGTTGTCATATCTACATAATTATGTCATCAATCGATCACTCGTTTTGTGGCGTTAAAGACGTTATCTTCATCAAGTATGCTATAGAAACACCACATCATCACGACACAACTACAACAAAACTAACCTACGTACATTTACAGTCACGTCAACACGTAAAAAAGCGGTAACTCGTTCGTTGGCATGTATACTTTATAAATGTATCACTATAACGATAGCAGCATATTAAATGAAATCATGACATGAAAGGAACTAAATATCTTACTCACCAGAAGGCCTCCTTGGTGGTTTCTGCCTCAACAGTAGACCATTACCCTTAAGTAGCAGCAAAGTAATAGCTCATATCCCCGTTATTATATGTAGTAAGTTATCTCGTAATAACGCAATACTTTCTTGGAATAACGCAATGTTATCTCGTAATAACGCAATGTTATCTCGTAATAACGTAATACTATCTCGTAATAACGCAATACTATCTCGTAATAACGCAATGTTATCTCGTAATAACGCAATACTATCTCGTAATAACGCAATGTTATCTCGTAATAACGCAATACTATCTCGTAGTAACGCAATGTTACCGTATTAACGCAATGTTATCTCGTAATAACGCAACACTATCTCGTAATAGTGCAATGTTATCTCGTAATAACGCAATGTTATCTCGTAATAACGCAATTTTATCTCGTAATAACGCAATACTATCTCGTAATAACGCAATACTATCTCGTAATAACGCAATGTTATCTCGTAATAACGCAATACTATCTCGTAATAACACAATACTATCTTGTAATAACGCAATACTATCTCGTAATAACGCCATGTTATCTCGTAATAACGCAATACTATCTCGTAGTAACGCAATGTTACCGTATTAACGCAATGTTATCTCGTAATAACGCAACACTATCTCGTAATAACGCAATGTTATCTCGTAATAACGTAATACTATCTCGTAATAACGCAATACTATCTCGTAATAACGCAATGTTATCTCGTAATAACGCAATACTATCTCGTAATAACGCAATGTTATCTCGTAATAACGCAATACTATCTCGTAATAACACAATACTATCTTGTAATAACGCAATACTATCTCGTAATAACGCAATGTTATCTCGTAATAACGCAATGTTATCTCGTAATAACGCAATACTATCTCGTAATAACGCCATGTTATCTCGTAATAACGCAATACTATCTCGTAATAACGCAATACTATCTCGTAATAACGCAATGTTATCTTGTAATAACGCAATACTATCTCGCAATAACGCAATACTATCTCGTAAAAACGCAAATTTTATTTTTTTTTACCTGGCGCTAATGGGCTTCAGTAGTTTTTGTTTTGTTTTAGTAGGGGAAGACTTTTGGTTCTTGCTGCGACATTTGTAGACAGAATGCATTTAAAGGAAGCTCGAGTTGTTGGTGTCAAGGTTAAAATCAAAAGCATAGTAATTATGTATTATGATGTATTTATACACACACCCTCCCTTTCTATTACTTTTCCGTTCGATTTTGAATGCTTTTGTGTCAGTGTTGCATACTAAATGTCCAAACAGAGAGCTAAGTATGATGTTTGGCTGTACGAC
>JAECUM010051419.1:0-15962 GCA_016617855.1 Megalonaias nervosa | reverse complement strand
GCGGGGGGAGTAGATCCTTGTATATTTTGGCTTTAATCGTCACCTTTCGGACAAAAGCTTATGCATGGTATTCATCTTGCTACGTGTAGATAATAAGTTCGTGGTCTGAACAATAAGAACAACAGTCATCCCTATCTAGCCGCATACATGTAGGCCTGCCTCTATTCTACATTTTGTGCTTTTCTTACATAGAATGACATCAATTCATACTTGTTTTCAACATTCAAGAAGGTTTAAAAACATTGATAGTATTCATATATATATTCGATCCATTGATATTAGAAAGTAGAGGTGCGCGGTATTACCAGTATACCGGTTTACGACAGTATTTTTCCCCAGTGGTATGTATCACGGTGCACTTTCGGTGTACTCGTACTTCAGTAGCTTCTGTTTGTAAAGAAAATGAACAGAAATTCTGGAGTAATTTTCTGAATTTATTGATATTAACAGTATGTTTTCATTTTTCATGACATTAGAAAATTCCAAAAGAATGGCGAATTTAAATTTAAAAAAAAACAAAAACAGTTTTCTCAAATATTTTGAAGAAATTCGTACCCCGAACACGCCCCAATTTTCTATTACGACTCTATGATCTTAAAATAAGTAAACAAAAGAGTGAGACCCAACAAGTTCTGTAAAATTCAACAAATAATTTTATTTCCCTAGAATATAAAGTGAAAAATGTAAAAAGAACTTACGTTATTGCGAAGTAAATCCCAAAATAATCCTAGAATTACAAAGGCACAACCTAATGATTAAAGTTGTGAATACACTTTAGTGGAAATCGAAATTAAATCCAACGCTGGAAGTGTTGATGTGCTTGTGGTAACTCCTATAATGTTGATGTGCCAACAGTCGTTTGATGGATGACAATAATACAATCCAAGAGTTAAATTCTTATTTGAAATTGCGAAATAAATTCAAGTCTCTATTTCTAAGAATGTTATTTTTGTAGAGCACTTTGCAATTCCAAATAAGAATCACTTGAATTAAATAAATTGAATAAATAAATTTCCAACCCCAAATTTTTTTTCTGGATACAACAATAATACAACTGATTCTGCAAAGATCTTACAGCACGAATAATTAAGTTCTTAAAAAAAAAAAAAAAATTATATAGTCCTCTAACTGACCTCAAATCACAATTAGCATTTTCTGAAAAACTATTACCTGATGTAAAATAACTTCCAGAAGGTTCATAATGTTTACAAAACACAATCTTAGTTTTAATTAGAATATAAAATGTGGTAAATGCAATGTCCTTGACTCAGGCAAAAATAATAATCCTAATAGTTGTTGTTGTATTTATTGTTGTTATAGGGTTTAACGCCATTTTTCAGCACAAGATAGGCTATACAGGGAAACCAGTATAAATGGTGGAGGAAGAACCCGGGAAAACACCGGAAAGAACCACCGACCCACGAGAATCTACTGGCAAGCTTTCTCACACACTCACATTGGCCGAGACTCGAACCCACGCAGACAGAGGCATGGGCGCCCGCAGGTTTTTCTGCGGGGGGGGTGGTGTCAGGATTTTTTCGGGGGAGTGGGGTGTCAGTCAGTCACGGCCGGTAGAGTTAGTATAAGAAGCAGTCTGAAACTAAAGCTAATATTTATTAAGCGCTTTGAACAGAATCTTGTGACATTTTCAGCTTCATTTGCTTGATTAAACTTGTCGGAATTTATATATATATAGTATATATATATATATATATATATATATATATATAGAGTATATATATATATATATATATATATATATATATATATATATATACTTGCAGTATGATTTCCAGGGGGGTCATGTGACCCCCCTTGACCCATGCTGCGGGCGCCCATGGACAGAGGTGAGATGGCAGTGATCCGTAACGGTGAGCGCTTTAGACCGCTCGGCGACTAGGGGCCCCTCCTAATAGTTAAATCATACTCACAGGGAAGCTGTTTAGCCATGTATTAGTTATTTACATAATTAAAAAATCAATGATTCAGGTCAAGTAGAAAATGAACTTGATTTTGGACAAGGTCAAGTCCAACATCCAATGTTACATTATCAATGGCATAAAATTAAAAAAAAATTAAAACAAACTAACTAACGAAGAATGCAAGTTAAAAATACATAAAAAATATGCTGTGGGTAATGTAAAATTGTTTCTAGCAGCTGACCTTCTCAAAATCAGTGACAGTTTGTAAACAACATTGTTTACCTTTCCTGACTGAAGGATAAATATTAGTAGTATTATCTTGAGTCATGTACAATGGCATATTTTTCATATAGCTAGACTGGTCTACGTGATAATTGTCACATGCATTGTTATGATTTGATAACAGATCTTCTAATTATAAATAGATTCTTCAAGAACAAGGAACTTTTGATCCTCATTTGGGGTTTCTTTTTATATCTTAGCTGTTTTAATAAATTATGTTGACTGGAAAAGTTGTCATTCGTGCGAAAACATCTGAGCAAGATCAAGTTGTATTGTAGTTGTGCAGTACTTTGATTTGGATCAAATTATTCAATTCAAATTATTCATCGCTGGAATTACAAAGCCGCAAAAATAATATTC
This sequence comes from Megalonaias nervosa, assembly GCA_016617855.1. Lineage (NCBI taxonomy): Eukaryota > Metazoa > Mollusca > Bivalvia > Unionida > Unionidae > Megalonaias > Megalonaias nervosa. The sequence goes on along the minus strand of JAECUM010051419.1, from coordinate 13,398 downwards.
TTGGATATGCAGACTTGGATTTATAATGAAATTTAAATAAGGATAAATTCTAGGATTGCATTATTGTGATCCAAAATAAGACTGTTGGCACATCACTACTACACAGGCCACCACAGACACATCAATACTTCCAACACTGGATTTATCTTGGAATACCACTAAAGTTTATTTTTAACTGTAATCATTACTTGGGATTTAAATCGCAATCTCTTAAGGTATTTTTTTTTTTTTTTTTACATTTTCACTCTGTATTCTACGGAAGTAAATATTTTGCTGAATTTTACAAAACTTGTTGGGTTTCGCTCTTTTCTGTGACTTTGTTTAACTTGATTCCAAAATAATAATAATAATAATAATAATAATAATAATAATAATAATAATAATAATAATAATAGCAATAAATGAGTTCTGAGAATGACTTTATTCTATTGTTATAAAAAAAATGGGTATATTAGTAGTGTAGTGTCTTATATTTTACAGAATTTTTCATGATCATCCAAGGATGATGATTCATTATCTTAATCCGAAGCGGTTAACCATAGGTACTCGTTGTAAATGAAACAACAACATCAAAATATATTTAATTAAATTACTAGGATTATACTTAAATGTATACTTTTCTATTTTTGCTCATAAATCAGTACGTCTCAAAGGTGTTTACGCCTTTTGTTTACATTGGAATCGAATATTTTTTTCTAATCGGCATGTGTGGGGATAAGACCAATGGTTCTGTTCGGCAGATAAATCAGCCCCACACTTTTAATGATGTTGGCTGGCGCTTTAGGGGCTATTCATTAAAACCTGCACAAATCTGCAGATATTCTTGTCCACTCACGTCAGTGTGTATTTTATAATGTAATGAGAAATATATGGACAGTAATTTTCGTTACGTTAAAGTTTACGCTTCAGTTTTAATTGTTTGTTGCATGGATTGCGTCCGAAATTGGTAAAAAGTAAATAATTCGAATCAAAATCGATCAAATAAAAGTTGTTTATTATTATTATTATTATTATTATTATTATTATTATTATTATTATTATCATCATCATCATCATCATCATCATCATCATCATCATCATCATTATTATTATTATTATTATTATTATTATTATTATTAAAACAATTACAAATCATAATATCATGGTGTACACCAACATAAACACACAAAAGATTAAAATAATTGTGTATTTCGGGAGACCGTATTTCGGTCTTTCTATTATTTTATTTTTTTAGTAACCGCTGGATTAGGCATATATTTCACTTAAAATTAACTGATTATTCATAAATATACATACACTGTGCTTAATTGTGCTAAGAAAATGAAAATTGGGTACATTTTATCTCAAAGTAGCCATTATCAGCTACTGTACTGGAGTTCCGTTCCTTTACAAGAGCGCAATCAGTTTTCGTATTAAATTAATGTCAATAGATAACAAACAAAAATAGGCAAAAAAAATGTAGTCTTTTTTAAATGTATCACTACATGCTCCATTACTGGAATTTATTTTATCTTAACTATATTTTCAGTTCACGTACTGTACATTACTGTCCGTTACCGTAAATTACTTTCGCCTACTGTACATCAGAATTAGGTAGACCGCCATATTAGGACTACAGTTTACAATTTTGTGCTGCAGCGTCTCTGACGTGAACTAGTCCTAATTTTTATGAAGTTCGACACCAGTTTCAAAAGGAACATGAAAAGGTCCGCTAGAGGAAAATCATGCAAGTGCGAAGTGTGCGGTGATATTTTCCGCCACAATGGAAGTCTAATGAATCACATGAGAATGCATATTAGCGAAAAAACACACAGTTGTGAAGTTTGTAATATCATCTTCACCCGGAAATCCCAGAAGGAGAAGCACATGGAAACTCACAATACGGGTGAACTACACAAGTGTGCAGTATGTAAATCATTCTTTACAAGAATCGATAATTTAAAGGTCCATATGAAGAAGCACGCAGGGAAACGATTTAAGTGTGAAGTTTGTCATAAGTCGTTTACTTATAATTTTACTCTTCAGAATCACATGAGAATACATACGGGAGAAAGGCCATACAAATGTGAAATATGTAACAAGGGGTTCATTGAAGTAGGTGGCTTACGAAGACACACCATGATCCACACAGGAGATAGACCGTACAAGTGTGAAGTATGTGATAAACGATACATTTCCAATTCACATCTAAAAAATCACTTCAGATCACATACTGGTGAAAAGGGATACAAATGCAAAGTATGTGGATTAAGTTTTAGCTGGCCAGCTGGATTAAAGTTTCACACTATTAGTGTTCACTTGGGAGACAAACCACACACATGTGAAATTTGTTGCAGAAAGTTTAGCCGACCAGATGTAATGAAGCGTCACATGGTAATACATACTGGAGACAAGCCATACAAGTGTAAAATTTGTAGTAAAACATTTTCCCTGAAAGGAACTTTACAGAAACATATGAAAATACATTCAGGAACCAAACCATACACATGTGGAATTTGCTGTAAGACATATAACCAAAATGTACAATTAATGAAACATATGGAAAAACATTTACAAGATAAATCATCAAAGTTGAACAATGTATGACACCTTTTTTTAAAATGGAGACTAATTGAACTTTCGTAATTACATTGAATAATCTATATCAAGCTTGTAAAATAAAATCCCATTTTTAATAGCATCCATAAACATGCAGTTTTGAAACATTTGTATTAACATTATCTTTTCATCATGAATCATTTCCAATATTCTCTATTTTATATTGTTGTTTTTTCTATACATCATGATGTTAAAATCCAGATGAAATAGTATATTGTGTATAAGTGGGTTCTTCATAAGGTTTCAAGGTTGGCACTGGCTTTAAAAACATTGTTGCAAAAAAAAGTTGTCAACCTGAATATTTTTTCACCATTTTTCACAAAACAGTACTACCGTTTATCTTGACATCATCAGGACCAAGGTAATATGGTCGACATAAGCAGATATTTTTATAAGTGTTGGGGTGGGTACTGAAAAAAAAGAAATTTCCCTTACAAGTTAAATTTTTAAGAGCTGATCTGTTGTCAGTAACAAGGGTTTACACAGAGAGAAAATAACCAATAGAAATTTTGATTAAATGAAGACAAAACTAGTCTGAAATATGCTTGTATATTGACAACTTACATTTGTGTAGTAGACTCCTCAATGTCTTAAGTAATGTACATGTATATACAAAAATCCATGAATTCAAGCATTGGATCATATGTTAGAAAATTCATGTGTCAGTCACATCTTGTTAGAAATCACGAATAACTCACATATAATAAAATGGTAATCCTTGGTTGATCTGTATCCCACAGTCAACAAATATGTGTACTAAACAATTCACTCCAATATTCATTGTCCCCAGTAGCAAGTCTCTCTATAGCTTTTTATATACTACATGTACATGCACTCAAATTGACCTAGATTTTGGCAGACAAAGACAGCTTTCATGGGGATGAGGCTATTCATAGGAAATGAAAAAATGTGAACAAAACAAATGTTGTTACAAAATAAATTGTCAGAGTTTTTGCCAGTAAGGGAAAAAAAAAACGCAATTTGTGACATTGGCGAAGCCCAGCATAATTCCTGGATTTTGACAGTTGCAGTACAGGACATCTTGTTTGAAAACCCCAGCCCTAAAATAGGAGGCACAGTAACAGTACTTTTTTATTTTCCTTGAAATAATTCAGAACATTAGGACTTGTTATTGGCATCTACATGCATCCAAAATTAAAAGTAGGCTATATCTACACCCCAGAGAATCCTGTATAAAGTAGGAATTGATATAATTGTTGGGTTTTTTTAATCTGAGGACTTCTCCTGGGATCAGATGTAAAAAATGCATGATGTTCCATTTCTTTATCACTTAATCAGGGTTTATATGGAGTGCCATGTGTATTATTAATTTTTAGATGCATTACAATTCAAGGAGCCAGTCAGTATGAAAATGGTTTTCTCGGAAATTGTTAACAGACATGTACCCTCAGGTTTTGATGCATGGAATTTAAATGTGATACCTTTCTGATGCATGGAAATTCCAGAGGTCTCGGAAACGCTTAATCTCGCGTATTTGGACACAAATGTTTTATCTGGGACACAGAAAATCATGTACACAGGAGTCCTCTGTATGTACACAGTAGCTAGTGTGGCAAATTCAGTGGCTTGCCAGTCCTGCTTCAGCCACCTGCTGAGTGGGAAAATGTGTTGATCAATTGATCATTTTAGCTGTGCTGATATTTGCAAAGACAGAATTCAGTGGTTGAAAGGCCCACAGATGTACATGCTGTCATAAGAGTACATCAAAAGAGCATGACACAGTAGCTGGGTGGCAAGTTCAAAGACTAGCTGCTGAGTAGTGGGAAAATGTGCTGATATTTACAGTGACTGAATTCAGAGGCAGAAAGACCCAGAGATATACATGTAGTCACTATAAGAGTACATCAAGTGAACAACCTTAGCTTTCATTATCTTGTTCATTTCCTAATGTAGCTGAATAAGTAGTGCATATGATCTCAAAATCAAGGCATGTCAGGACTTAGACAAAATGCTGTTTGCAAATTTGGGTAAGTATTTTGGTGTTAAAGGGCAATTGATGAATTCGGTAAAGAGATTCAGAAGAGTGCTAAAGTTGCTAGAACTGATAGTTTAGATGAAACAGTAGCCAAGTGTAAGAAAGTGTGTGATGCCTGGCTTAGTGTTCGGAATAAGGCCTTTCCTTGAATTGACAAAATTCAGTGTCTGATCCTAAAGGACAAATAAGAGTTATATGTCAATGGTGTAAAAAATTTGGAAAAGGAAGCTCAATGACAACCACTGGTTCTTCTCATCTGGTCATTTAACCACTTCAGGTTTGCCCAATATGCTTATGGGAGGGGACTGCAACTTTTGCTGGTGGGACTCCTATTTTTACCAAAATAGGAGTCCTGGACTTCTAATTGTAAATCCTAGCGAGACCTCTGAAATTTCTAACGCAAGCATTTTTATGACAAACATTCATAACTGAAAGTAGCACTTGACCAGGAAATTAAAAACACTGGAAAAATACTGATAGATATATGTATAGATAATAATCTTACTGTATTAAATGGAAGATGTGGTGATGAGTGATTGTTGGTTCTACAACTTTCTGGTGCTGACTATTCTATCATCTCTATCAACGAACTGAAATATGTTAATAATTTCAACATACATGAACTCGACCCACTTTTTTGTGATGATCACTCATTGTTAATTACTAGTCTTAACTTTTACCACCAAAAGCAAGCAAATTTTACCTGATGATAACAAAACATCATCACAAAAGTCATGATGGCAAGAAAACAGAAGGGTGATTTTAATATTGATACCTTTAAAACCTGAAGAGATAGTAAACAGGATTGACAATGCACAAAACAGAATAGAATACACAAATAAAAATGACATCCACAGGCTGTATTCATCTATTTCATTATTTAATGATTCTGCTACAAAATGTTTTGCTTTAAATAACATGAAACAAATTTGTAATAACAATGGTTTACAAGCAAATGCCAAAAAACCCACAGAAAACCAAGAAACAAAATACCATCATATCACCATGTATTAAAAGAATGTAAAATATGTACCTCTTATATACTGATGGCCCTTCTACGTTTTATTTTTGAACATGATATTTGACACTGGACTTATTCCAGACATTGGCTTGAAGGAATAATCAGACCAATATATAAGGGGAAAGGAGACCCAGGCTCATATGACACTTATATACCTACAATGATTTGGAGCTCATAAAAATTGTACATGAAAAAAGACTTTATTAAGAAGTTTTTAGATTTTCAGTGTTCTTAATGAAACCCATGTCAGATTCAGGCCAGGCTGTTCAACTATAGATCACATATCTTGTATTTATACTCTTACTGAAATTCCAAAACTTTGCAAGATAAATTATTTTGTGCTTGTAATGATTTTAGTAGTGCTTTGGACAATGTGTGGAGGATAGGGCTGTGGATGAAACTATTAGATAACAATATCAGTGGGAGAAATATTTAGAATAATATATAATATGCATCATAAGATAAAATCTTGTGTCAGTTATCTGGAGGAGCAGTCTGTTTTCTTTCAGTGTAGTGAGGGTGTGAGGCAAGGTGAAAATCTTGTGCCAGTTTTATTTATGATGTAACTAAATACCTTAGTACACTAAGTGTTAGGAAATGAGTGCACTAGTGTGCAGTTTAAATTTTCTGACCAATCTAAGTCCCATTTCTTTTGAGTCTGTATACTGCTTTATGCTGATGACCCTGTAGTATTTAGCCTTTCCAACATAATTTAATTGTTTTGTATTTTGCAAACATGAAGATTTTGATTTTTGGTACTTGGAAAAATGATAAATTTAGATAAATACTTGGGTATTATTTGTTCTAAGCATCAAAGGTTATGTCAATTAAAAATCACAATGACCAAGCTAGAAAGGCTGTGTATCTACTTAACAAAAAATCTGGAACTTAAGTCTTCCCATAAACATACTGTTATGACTCTTGTCTTACAATACGTAACATAAGGAAAGTAAAACCAACAATTTAAGTAAAATCAACAGGTAAAAATTTATTTCCCTACAATACAGCATGAAAATTCAAAAGACATAATATTGTTACAGCTGAAAAGGTTGCTTCCTTGCTCTGGATATTTCATGATTATTAGAATTTTCCCTTAGAGTATAAATATGTTAGAATTCAAAATTTTTGGCAATATCACACTGCCGTCATCAGTGACTACTGTTGATCACTTATATATAAACAAACAGATTAACATATTAAAACAGCAGAAGAAAGACCAAATTATATCTGACACATTGTATCACCGTCTCTACCCCATTGCCGTAAACATTCTGAAGCCATATGGATTACCCAAAATTCACTAGAAGGATGCCACACTCCAACCCATAGTACTGTATATGCTTTGGCCAAATATCGGACATATTTTATCTATAATGGGCAGTTCTACCAACAGAAATAGGGAGCAACAATGGGGTACCCAGTCTCACCAATAGTTGCCAATGTATACATGGAGTTATTGAGACAATGGCCTTGGAACTGGTCAGGAACCCACCATCTATGAGGTTCAGATATGTGGACAATACTTTGATTGAACTACATGAGTACCATGTGCAGGAGTTCTCCAATCATCTCAACTCCATTGACCCACATATTCAGTTCAATTCAGAACAAGAAGAAAGTGGCAAACTCCATTCGATAAATGTATACACATAAGTGATGATGGATCAACCAAAGTCACTGTGTATAGAAAACCAACCAACACGGACCAGTACCTTAACTATTTTCCAATCATCATCTGGAAGACAAGAGATGGATATGTAGTTAAATCTTTACTACACTGAGCTAACTCACTAGTTACTGATGAGATAGATTGAATTGAAGAAATAGAGCATGTGAAAGCTGCACTACAAGTAAATGGCTTTCCAGAGCAGATCTTTAGACTCTCAGAGAAGAAGAAAACAATGTGAAATAAAACCATTAGTGGCCCAGATAAAACCAACATCAGTGTGCCATACATCTTCCAATACATCAGAAGTCCTAGCTACAGTATTCAGACAATATGGGATTAATATATATCACAAACCATACAAATCTTTAAAAGAACAACTTACACATAATGAAAGACAAAACAAAATTTGAAAAAATGTGGTGTGGTTTATCATATCAAATGTAGTGATTGTGAGAAGGACTATATTGTTGAAACAGCAGGGTGTTAGAAACAAGGATTAAGGAACACATCAGTAGAGAGTCTTCTGTAATACATCAACATTGTAATAACTTGACATTCCATTATTCCCAATCAGAGCAAGGTTGGACAACACATGGAAAAGGAAGGTGAAAGAGGCAGTTGAAATAGGACAGTGGAGGCAAACACTAAACAGGGACGATGGGCTTGAATCATCGCCCATCTACACTTGTTTCTTCTTATCAAGCGACCATTACAAGTCATGAGATCAATTGTAGTCACTGATGAAAGCTGGGAAATATTGCCAAAAATTCCAAACTCATATATTTTAGCTCTGAGTAAGGGAACACACTTAATAATCGCAATATTGATAATTAAAAATTCCAAATAATCTAAAATGTCCTTTACAAGGCCCAAATTATAGAATGCTTCCAATTAATTCCCGTAGTCTTGAATATTGAATGATTCAATCCAGAATATCTTTGAATGATTTCAGAAACATCTAATGTAATGTAGTAATCCAAAAGTCAATGGTTACTTTAATAATTCCAATTAATATTTTAAATAAGGAATTCCTCTTGAATTATATCTAATTTCAACAACACAGCTGTAAACTCTGATCAGAAATGGATTCCCACAGACTGATCTAAAACAGGAATGAATTATTTATTTCTCAAATCCATATTTATGTTTTCTTTTGACCGATATCATATCAGAATGTGAAAGCAAATCAAATGGAAAGATCTAATCTAATTGTAAATAAGACTGGCCTTGAGCTCAAACACTACATAACCATTCTGTTTACAACTTACAATTATGGACAAAAGTTAAGTACACAATATAGATTTAATATACATAACACCTCCCTCATCAAAAAAAAAATATTTATACAAAATAAAGCTATTTTTCCATATCAGATATATATATAATACCATAATAATTAACATTACTTAGGAAGATGTCTTAAGAATGACACTCAGATTAATTGCACAAAAAATACAGACTAAGGCAATATAGTACCTCTATGCATGTGAGAGTGCATCTGCAATCACATCTTTTCCCATTGTGTGCCTAATGTCAATGTTGTATACTTGCAGCATTAAACTCCACCTCAACGATCTGTGTTTATTTTTCATTTTAGTAATGAAAGCAATGGGATTGTTATCAGTGAATAAAACAACAGAAGGGGTTTAGTCTAAATATTTCTCAAAGGAATCATTATGGTCAACAAGTATTGGTTGCCTGACTTGGTCTTAGGTAAGGAATTGACACAGTCTACCATTATTCTACTAAATGATTTATCATATGCATGAATAGGTTTGTAGATGAGCCTTAGATATTTTCCAGCTGGGTTTTCCCTCAGTTTGGCAAGTGTCACAATATATAGTGTTTACAAACATTACGTTCAAGCTTAGGCCAATAAAATTGATTCTAGATCTTGTGATAAGATGTATTTACTCCTAAATGACAACCAAGGGAGTTTCTTGAGCATGACTTAGAAATTCCTGTCAATATGGCTTCAGAATGACAATTTGATAGCTCACTGACCAATTATTGCCAGCGGGTACCTTGGGTGGTCTCCATTTTCTCATAAGGACTCATTTTGTTCACAAAGTAACGAACTAGAACTTGTGTGGCTTAGTTTCACTAATAGTTTCTGAAACAAACAGGAGATCTCAGGATCTTGTTCCTTTTTTATGAGTGATTTACTTTTGTCACCCTGATTAGAATAAAGAGAATGAGTAGTAAAAAGAGGATCATTGTGATCAACACCTCTTGATTGATCCATACGAGGAGCAAAAGTGACCTCATAAAAACTGACAATAAATTTGTCATCTAAAGGAATAATTTCCTGATCAACATCATTATCAAGAGTTTTTTTTTTGCCATAGCACTAGTAACTGCACAAGCAGGGTATAACTGAGGGATTTCAGTCTTAACATGATCAGCTTTCAGCTCTGAATAAAGTTTGTCAGTTGCAATTAGATTAACCAAAACCTTATGCCCAGCTAGGCCATGGCCTAGTAATAAATCAGAACCGTTGATGCGTAAGGACGTCACTATTCCGACTCTCAGATGACAAATTTACACATTGGAGAGGAACATTAACATATTCGCACTCTATTCCCTGAATAGGAACACTTTCGCAGGAAAAGGCAAAGTACCTGATAATAAAAAACACTCTGAGAAGCTCCTGTGTCCCTTAAAATTTCCATTTAGGTCATTGCCTAGTGTTACGACTCTATGGTCTTAAAGAACAAGAAAGAAAAACCAACATGTTTTGTTTCATTGACAAATATAAATTTCCCTAAAATACAAAGTGAAAGAATTAAAAACAACCTAGATTATGATGAATGAATTCCTAAAATCATAAAAGTTATATCGATTCCAATAGTTCCGAATAGGTTCCAAAGGTATTCCAAATGGTACTAATGTGACAACTGTACAAAAAAAAAAAAAAAAAAAAATCACTGAAACAATCCGAAAATGTCTTTAAATGAATTCACGGTAATTCCAATTCAGCTGTTAATCCAAAAGTTTTTAAATGAATGTTAGAGCACAGAATTCCAACGAATTATTATAATAAATTATTGAATCGATCCTCTCGTATAACTCTTCTAAGACCAATATAGTACTACTAAGAATGTCTAATTCTTGTAATAATTCACTTACATTAAAACATAACACACAGTAGCAAAAATTGCAGCACAAGACTTTGAATGAATCATTCTTGGTGTTCCAAAATGATCTCAAACTAAAAAAAATCAGCTGATCTACACTGGCTAATCAGGAAATATATCAAGAGCTCCTTCCAGAAAATTCGCGACCTACATTCACAAGAACTCCTGTCCTTGTTAGATCACGTGATGTTTATCTGAATTATTAATTCTGCTCAACCTTGAAACTTTTGAATGAAACAACGTAAGCATTTGACACACGAATCGTGTTACAGCACATACTACCGTAATATGATTTAAGCTTTAAAATGTCATTGCTAAATGACTCTTACAAAACTATTATTATGAAAATAATACACATAAGATAGATATACATAACACTAATAATACATGAATACATTCGATGGGTAAAGAATACCCTGTTCCGATTGTAAAGGGTCCTGGGAATAATTCTAAAACCAGCTTAACATAACGGAGGTGAACATTGACAAAGCCGCAATCGACTTTCTGAATAGAACACTTTCACTAGACCAATACTTCTCAGATAAAGGCAACGTGCCTGTTAAAAAAATAGACTGAGAAGCTCCTGTGTCCCTTAATATTTTAACAGGGATGGGATGGGTAGAATCACCAATAAGAGATATAGTACGTTTAGACATGAATTTTGGTTCATAATTATCCGTAATAGAATCAGACGGGGGCTTGTCTGACCCAATAAATATATTGTTATCAGTACAATACACTGACCATGACCTCTTAGAAATAAGAGTATTTGGAATAGCTCGGTCTTTATTATGTTGCATATTTTCAATCTGTAGCAATCAGGAATAACGCGGCCTTTCTTCATACAGTAAGTGCTCGTAGGAAGAGATAATGAATTCTGATCAGTTTTATCTGAAGTTTGAGTCCTAAAAGTTGTGCAGGATCGAGATTTGCGAGTACTCGTATGATACTGAGATTTTTTGTTTACCAAAAGCTGCAGAGACTTATTGACCAAAGAAACTTTGTGAGTCAAGGATTAGTCATCAGCTGTTCGAACAGCATTCTAAAAAGTTTGTACCTGTTGCTCATCAAAATATTTGTTGACATCGCTGTGGATGCAATTCCTGAACTTTTCAATTAATATGTGATGTCTGAGGTTATCGTAATCTTGACCAACTTCTTGGCTGGGCACTCTAACAGTAGTTCTTTTCCCTTACAAATTTAACATGAGTTTGTCTGGTTTCTTTTCTCGAGTTCCTACACCTTTGTCGATATGCCACAGGCACTAATTCATAAACCTTCAAAATATTCAAATAACTGTATCATAATCTGCACTTTGCTGTATAGACAATGAAGTGTAGACTTCACGAGCTTTGATAATAAGTACACTTGGTATTAATAAAGTCCAGCGCTCTCTTGGTCGTTGCAAATTTTCAGCAATGTTATTCCCTCTCTCTCTCTCTCTCTCTCTCTCTCTCTCTCTCTCTCTCTCTCTCTCTCTCTCTCTCTCTCTCATGTGCGGATTCAGATACGATTCCAGTAAAAAGTAATGTTATTGCTTTTAATGAAATCTCATCTGGCTTAAAAAGGAGGCACAGGCATTAACTCCTGGGACTTGGGAATCATGTAGACATTTAGTTATCAATGCATATTGATATTGGAGTTAATGAGTACGGCTTGAATTCACTCACAGGGAACATTCTGTACGAAACTATCGCATTACGTAGCGCATTGCATGGTTATGAAATCTGGTGCAATCCCACCACATACTTACACTAAAGTGAGGTAATCGTTTCTACTTTAGGCATATGCAAGGACTATCCAGATCCACACGGTCTGACATTGGACTGAATTTACATGGTAGTTTACCCATGTAGGCTTCCTACATAGATATGAATAAGCCAGTCATACAAATGTTCAAGGATGAACAAAAATGTTTAAAATGTATGCTTAATGATAAGATATCAGCTTCGGTACTCCTATCTTCTAGCTCATTTTACATCCTCATGGTGTAGAATTAGGAATCATCTATTCATATTTGCCTAAACGCCAGAAATGTTCTCGCTTACTTCTGTGATGGATGCGCAATTCTTGTTAACAAGTGTATTCTGTTTATTAATATTTTATTGTTTATATGTCCAGTAGCCGCTACGATTTCCCTTGTTCATTCTTGACGCATTTGTATGACTGATTGTACACTCTCTCTCTCTCTCTCTCTCTCTCTCTCTCTCTCTCTCTCTCTCATTTTTCTTTGCGTTTGATAGAGGGAGAGATTAAAGAGAGGCAAACGCAAATGCAAATTCGAATGAAAAAGGGAGAAAGAGAAGAGAGGAAAACGCAAAGGGGAAAGGGGGGGGGGTCAGAGAAAATAAGAAGAGAGGGAAATAACTGCATAGAGAATGCGAAAACGAGGACAACGAAAATTCCAGCAAAGTCAATTTAAATGTGAAAACAAAACAATTTGACTTTCTCTGTAATATTTTTTAAGGAAACTCATATTCCGATTTCTTCTAACTACTCAATGGTCTTAAGCCAACTAACACATACAACAAAACCAACATATTGAGTAAAATATTGAGTAAAATTCAACATATAATTAACTTGCCTAAGTTAAAAAATGAAACTTTAAGAGAAACTTACTGTAATGTGAATTATATCCAAAATAGTCGCAAACTTTCTATCACAAGTTAAAGAAAGTAAAGTCTTCTGAATGAAATCCAGGTCTTGAATGTGTTGATGTAACTTCAATACAACTCCGCCTGACTTGTATCTCTATACTCAATCATCCCGGCAGAAAATTACCCCCATATAGAAACAGGATCATTTTCTAGAACTTTCTTAGGTCATAATGAAGCCTGGGCTTAGAGAGCGTCTCCCTCGGATGCGGGAGGTCGTGGGTTCGATCCCCGGCCGAGTCATATAAAAAAACTACAAAAATGGTACTAACAGCTGCCTCGCTTGGCGCTCAACATTAATAGGTTAGTGTTAGGACTGGTCG
>JAECUM010051417.1:0-30139 GCA_016617855.1 Megalonaias nervosa | reverse complement strand
CAGCGAGGCAGCTGTTAGCACCATTTTTAATAAGTCTTTTTTATGAATCGGCCGGGGTTCGAACCCTCGACCTCCTGCATCCGAGGCGGATGCTCTAACAACTAGGCCACCGGAGCGATTGAGAGAGAGAGAGAGAGAGAGAGAGAGAGAGAGAGAGAGAGAGAGAGAGAGAGAGAGAGAGGGAGGGGGTACATAACAGCAATGTTAATATTTTCATAGAAATGAACATCACAAGAGATTATGTCTGAAATGGTTATATCATTTAGACGAAAGGGTATATCACTGAGACGATCAATTCTCACCAATTCTAGTCAAAACTTGAAGCTTTTAGAGCGACGATGAAATTAATTTTCTAAAGCTTACATAATAGAACGTTTCAGAAAAGTAATTAGTTTATTATCATTGATTGAACATGGTATATTTCAATTATAATATCAGTTATTTACAAATCATATACACAATAGAACAGCACCCTTGCATGAGTTACCTTGCGACTCAGGAGATCAGTACTAAGTACGTTTAATCTGTGCTATGCTATTCTTCATTTTCGCAAAATTAATGAGTTTTGTATCAGCTTTAAAATAGGCAAAAACGATGCACACTTCACCTTTACGTTTATAAAAGAATACGACCATTTAAAAAATTAAATTTAAAGATATATAACAATATTAGGATAGGTTTTCGATCATTATTATTGGAAGTATATATTTTTAAAGTGTACATACTGGGAAAATAACAAATAAAACAATTAAGTTGAATGGGGTGGCCGTCTTTAACCGTACTTGAATAAAATGTTCGGTCCTGGTGGGTATTGGGTCTCGATTCGTTATTAAAATAGTCATTCTTGTTTGATCTCTTTACAAACCAGTGTTTCAAGGGAATTTTCATATGGAAGGATTATCCATACCCCTTTGATTCTCAGGGCAGAACAATAATAGCCGGGGGTATTTTCACTTGTTGACTTAATTAATTTACGCGCACCAGCCAATCAGAAGCCAGCGCTCGGCGCTACTAGAATATTATACTGTGTGCACCATGTGGGTGAATTAAATAGCGCGACTCTCTAGACAGAGCCATATGGTAGGTTGGTAGAAGAAGACAAAGCTATCAGTGGTTTAGTGAGGTTTATACCTTTTAAGAAATTCGATATCCTTCATGATACTTCGACAAGAGGCCTGTGTGTTTATTTAATAATAAGCTTGTTCCTTACTCACAATATTCTTCCATTAGAAGCCATCGGGAAAGTTATAAGGAAAACAAGTGAGAACACGGACAGGCTTGTGACTTCTTATTTCATTGGGAATAACATTCATTTATGAGTTTCACTGAATGAATGCACTACAAAAGCAGTGAATATTCTATTTGATATAGTGTTTAAGTAGACACATATAAACTGTTTGTACCGGTTATTTCAAGTACGAATTGATCCTCAACTTCATGCAAGGATGTTATACTAGAGGCTGCAGTCGTCCACAATTTTTAATTGTTATAGTGTCTGTTAGACTGTTACAACAAAATTTCAACATTGGATATTCTATTTTGAATGGATTTATGCCCTCTGTCTGACTGAAATGGGTGGTGTTGTCAACATTTCCTTCATTCTCCTGCCACTTTGTATGTTCCAGGCTGTTTCCGCAACTTGGTGGTAAGTACAATTTTGTATATAAGTTGTGATAGATTCCTTCCATCCATTTACTGCTTATTGTTTTAGTTCTATTGTGCCATTTATCAGTGCTTTCCACATAAATCAGATTTCTCCTCATTCAGCTGCAGCTACTACTACTACTACCTCTTTTGTACTGGCGCACGTGCATCGTGGGGTATATCACATACTCTGAACGTGCATTTGTGCCAGTTTCTTAAAGTGTTTGTTATTCTTCGTCCAACTAATTCTCCTGTGTTCGCAGATATGGTCATTTTCCCAAAAGCTAACACAAGCTATCACTATTGCTGCTAATACTAATACTACTACTACTACAAGTAGTAGTAGTAGCAGTAGTAGTAATACTAATAATAAGCTGGAACTGGAATAATCATTCTTTTAGCTTTTGTTGTTATATTGTTGTTTTTATTTTTCTCCTAAAATAGTTTGTCATTTTCTTGTATTACGTGCATAAACGAGAATGAATATACTCGGAGAGAAAGAACTCAAACGCTGTTGCATTGTGCAAGTATTTCAGTTATAATGGGGGTCCATTGTGTTCATTCTGAACAGAACACAACTTTATCCACATTATTTCTTACTCAATTTCATTTGTGGAAACATCAGTACAAAACGCCTTCATTAAGTAGTTAAGCGGAAGTTAATTCGCTGGCCTGCGAATAAACAAACTTGAACAGGTTCCCTTTTAGCACGTTTGTGTAAAAATGAAATAATCAGCTACCGGGTTTAATAGATGCAGTTGATTTAATTCTAACTGGAATGAAGCCGACAGAGACTTACTAAGTGTATAGCTTTTAATATACTGCTAAAATAATCCTGCTCGTGAACATTGATTTTGCTATGCGGATTCCGAATTTATCGTATTTTCCGGCTTATCACGCTGTATTGTTTCTGTTTTTTTTTACTAGATTTCTCCTGTTACACTTTTATTTAGTTGATGACACCTGCTATATACGTTATTATCCTTCGACAGTGCAATTTCTTTCCAATGGCTTATATTCATGTTCAATCAATCATGCTGAAACCTAGTTAATACTGGCTGAAGGGTTACGTTGCACTATGTAATAATATATATATATAATATATATGTATATATATATAGCAGTATATATATAATATATATATATATATATATATGTAATATATATAACATATATATATATATATATATATATAGCTACATGTGTAAAAGGAGACTTCAATTATATCGTGTTTAATATGCAGCAATATTGGAATCTTTTTGTCTGTTGTCCGTTTGTAAACTTTATTCAAATTCATTGGATCGTACAAAGATAATTTATACTTCATTTAGGTTCAAACAAATTTTCTTTCTAAAAATTGTCACGACCATAGAATATAACTGGCCTTTTTAGGTTATGTATATTCTTTCATATCCTTGTTAGATTTTATAGTTGAAGAAAACTTTTGGCATGACGTAACAACTTGTGATCGGCCTGATTCAGGTCCATTACACACGAATCAGTTTCTCTGGATCGTTTGATTGACATCTATTTCTCTATCCGCTTAGATAAGGTTAGTTTTACATAAATATCATGCATCTTTACCGCTGTAATTTTAACGTAACTTGAATGCAAACAAATGAGGACAAAAATGTGCACGATATTTACACCAGGGCCATGTGATTTATATTATCTGTAAGATGTAAGTATGACCGTTTTCACTTGATAAACGTGTTCTAATTAATAGTATCTTTAAATGACATTTTTGGGGTTCTTTGTGAGCTACTGTTATCTTGAAAGTGTCAGTTTCATTTTTTTTTAATCATACAAGCGTCTATTTCATATTTTGCTATCATGAATGTGTCATGTTTTTATTCACTGAGTTAATGACAACCCTTTTTTTTAAAAAAAATAACTGAACAAAGATCGATTTTCAATAACTATAAAGTTATTATAATAAAATTTTCTAATACAACTGCAGCAAAGTACATCATTAGGCCATGCTTAAAAAAGTGTTGGTTTGCCGTCCGTTAATACAGTTGGTTTGAACGTTAGACATTTGCAATTATTGAAGAAAAAAAAACAACAAGTTTATTACAATGATTATCGTGAAGACATTTACAAAAATTTTGAAGATAGTAAAACCAAACATTATTTATGTATTTATTCATTACATTAAGAAAAAATTATTTAAAATTAAGATATCGCCTGATGAAACGAGACCTTGGATTGTATCACTATGAATTAATGAAAATGTCTGTTCCCTTTGTAATGAAGGGAGGACACGTTTAAACAAGATTGTAAAATTAAAGATGATAACAATGACATTTTCCAGTATAAATCTTGAGTAGAGTTTCGACACATATTATTTCGATCGACAACATTATCACTGTTACTGTGAATCGTAAGACACATTGATACAACGCCCTTATTTTACATTCGGGAATGGTAACGATTTATAATACATTCTTTGTGTGGGATGCGTAACATTTTCAAATATGAATGAAAATCTAGATGTAGCCTACACGTACCCTCGCTGAAACTACTCAGGTCTAGTAAACCAAAGAAGTGTCACCGGTGCTACATAATTAGGAAGACGTACGTGAGATTGATATATATATATACAAATTAATTGCTCTCATATCTGATGGAACCACGGTAGCTCAATTGGAAGAGCGTCCGACTTGTAATTTAAGAGTCGTGGATTCGATGCTGGGTTAGCCCGGGTCGACTACATCGGCATGCTGTTGCGAATGGAACCTAGATGCTATTTGCAACGATATCATATAGCCAATAATGTGTTGTAAGTACTGTTAAAAGCATCGAAAAAATGCTCATTTCGGAATGAAGGAAAGATGAATGAAAAAATAACTCATCTAGTCTTGTTCGGCAGTAACTTGCTTGGCAAACGTAATACGGAAGGGAATTTGAATTGTTACAATGGATAGTCAAAAGTATGCATGAAGAATAAAGAATAAAGAAAGGAAGATAGATTTAATAAATATTAAATTATAATTTAATTGTTAATAGAAGGAGAATACTTGAGTGATTTTGTGTGCTGTTTATCGCGGGACTATGACAGGAAACGCTTTCGGATGATATTTCTCAATTAAAAAAAATTGAGTAAAGTTGATTTTGTTAAAATTGTATTTCGAAATTAGCAATGATATTTGAAATCATTGCTATCACTTTTGTACTTTTAAAATGATTATAAATATATCTCTTAGGTAAGTGGACTTCTAAAAAGATATTTGTGATTAATTACCACTGATCGAGTTATAATTTAACATATAGAATAATTGATAATAGTTTAAACTCATTTTGAATGCACTTTTTTAAAACTGATGTATTTGCTCTGTATAAAATATGATCATCTAAAATTGAGGTCAGATGAAAAATCTTGATTTAGACATGAACGGACATATTAGTATGCAATTTTCTACATATAATCGCCAATTAAGTCTCTTACGTAAATAAACCCCAATTAGTTTATTCCTATAACTTAATTTTACTCCATTGCTACGTGTATTTTTCATTTCATCCATTGAGAACGAATTTGTTTTGGGCGTTCCCAATATGACCCTTTTTCCCCCTCTTCAATTATTTGAGGACCGAGGCTAATCGTTTTTAATTTTTTCACTCAACGAACCAAAGATTTATTGAAGCTATACCACATGAAATGCGACATAGTTTTTGACAGTGCGAAGATAATTTGTCAGCACTGTTTATCTGCCATTAATTTTGGAATGCGTTCTCGAGTTATGAATGAAAACTCTGCCTTTCTGAATGAACCACCCGCTTTACCACCACCTTGACTTGAAATATGTCCCGTGCCTTAAAAAAAATAACATAATTTATGATATCAGCCTTAAAGTATACAGTTTCGCATGTATCATTCATCTGTTTTAATTACAACAATTTTCCGTGCTTCAAACCCCCCACAACTTTATCAGGTGACCGTAATGACCCCCGACTCATCCCATCTCAATTTCTTACGCAAGGACAAAACTTCGTATGGCATGTCCTATACGCAACGGTTCGTTCTGAGAAATCCAGCAAATATCCCTTTTTATTTGTTACTTACTATCACCGAATTTGATATTTAACTATACATTAACCTGAATCCATCAGCTAGAACTAACATTCATAGTGATCATATTCAAGTAATATTAGATTTTACGCAAAAAAACAAAAAAAAAAACCAACAAAAAAACCCAAAACAAAACAATGAAAAAACGACGACGTCTAAACGGAAATGCACGGTAAACTTGAAAGATTGGCTTATGAAAGAGACAAGATAGTTACCTACGATCTGTACAAATTCAAGAGATACGTCGACTGTGATTGTTGTGCTCACACCTGGAAAGGTGATTAAATTACAGGTAAGATAGGTAAGCAATAATGAAACGTCAAAATTTGACAGATGTTACATGGATAATTGGAACCACATGCTTAATCTAACGTAATGCGGGGTATTGTCGGTTTGAAATATATCACATTCAGTTTTCATACTTTATTAAGACCCGAACTACAACGCACCGAATCACTTCATACCAAAGGCATATTCTCCTTCTTTATTAGCCGTTTTGCATTGATATGAAAAGTTAATGAATGTCTTCCACATGCCATTTTGCAACTGAGGACAGTACCAGCACCCACTCCAATAAATAAGTTAGGTAGGTCATTTGCCATCTCCATGCCATTTGTTTCACCATGTAGATACTTTCCCATACCCTCCCACCCCACAAAAACACCTCCACGATTTGACCGAACATCGTAGTAACTAACATTTATGTTAGTCAGTGAATCAAAAATATAGCGCATGTTTGCTTTCTACTGTCAACTAACATGCACTCTTTCAATGTTTTTAAGACCGCTCTGGTGGCCTAGTGGTTAAAACGTCCGCCTCGGATGCAGGAAGTCGTGGGTTTGATCCCCGGCCGAGTCATACCAAAAACATAAAAAATGGTTCTAACAGCTGATTCGCTAGGCGCTCAGCATTAAGAGGCTAGTGTTATGCCTGGTGTCAGGACAATGTGACTGAATGGGACATCATGCTACATGTATGCGACATGATGCCCCAGTGCTAGACATCACTATAAACTGCCACACTGCAGACGTAGCGATATGACTGAATTTTTTTTTAAAGCTACGTTAAAAATCAAAATCACACAAAATGTATGCACAATAAATATTATTATATTATAAGTTTTACTTGTATATTGAATGATATGCCAAGAAAATATATAAATTGAATAGTGATTAAAGAAAACTTATTTAATTTGATGCAAGAAATAATACCAAAGTGTTGAACATTATTATTATTATTATTATTATTATTATTATTATTGCAGTCATTCCTCTCTTATACTCTAGATGAAAGCCAGACATTTCTTCGTAGATAAGGCCTCGAAAGGCATGTCAGCCACACCTGATATGTCCATGTTAATTAACACGTAGATGTTTTACATACACAAATTACTGCTTGCTCTGCTAATGTTACACCGTTTTCCCACTAATATTCCACTAATTAGCGTGTCAGTTTCTTCAAGTGGAGGTATATCTTTCTTCACGAGTTTTACTAGCTATGGGCGGCCAACTGTTTTACCCATCCAGAGCAAAATCAATTGATACTAGTACAACTTATAATTTTAAATTGATGTGCATAATGTTTAACATTCATGCATGTATACGTACATGCATATGTTCGTGCGTACACGTACACAAACATAAATACTTTCTATACAAATGTGCATGAATTACTGAATTCTCTACGTTAAATTGCAGTTTGCTTTTCTCTAGTTGCATATATAATTAGAGAACAACAGATAAGGCTTACAGAGACAGTACTTTAAAATAGCATGAATATGAAACCTAGAAAAAAAAATCATTTATTTTATTATTTTTTCCATTTAGGCTTAAAACTTTTTAACCTTATTTTATGAATTACATTGTATATCTTTGGAAAATGAACACTTTCCACAAACATAATGTTACGCTATATATCTTTACCTGTTTCAAATGTGACTTTTCATTGCAATCAACGCCAAAATCTCTAACTACTGTTATATATTTCTTAAATTATGTGACATACACACGTTAGCAGTTTTGGACAGTTGCGTTAGATCACATCGCTAAATATTTCGGGGTGGGTGATGAAGTTTTTAGAAGTAATCCGGTGCATGAAGAGTTTAATATCGCAGGAGGAAATTAAGATAAATTACTAATAAAAATATAACTTGCCCACAAAAGAAACACCCGGCTAATATCCGAGCAGTGATAAATTGACCAATTTTGCACAATTATGCGAAAATTACAGGTCTTTCACCCTGCGCTCGCGAGATTTTGCGTGCGAGGAAAATTAGCTCAGTTGGAAAATAGCATAATAAGTACGACCTATCGATAATAAACTTGGTGTCTACAATTGCCTGTATTTTGATAATATCTATTAGTTTGTACCCATCCATTTATTTCTACCCATCGGGCTATTTATAACTTGAGACATTACTGTAAAAGAGACCACAATTACATGGAAATGAAACCTTGTTACAGATTAAAAATCAATTGAACATTGCTTGCAGTGGGGTTTAATTTTGTATCATTTGCCTACCGATCTTTAAATGAATGTAGTCACGTAGTGTAATTGAACAGTATGGATTTGCAGAAAAGCTGTTCTATAATATTTTTGCTTACTTCTTTCTATTTTGTCTGTTGATCTTTCTTTTTCAAACACTTCCCAGACAAGTCTATGTACCCTACCACTGCATCTGGAAACGTACATGCCAAAAATTATCGAAATGAAACAAACAGTTGGCTAGATTTCAAAATGAAATCTTTCCAGCTTGAGTCAATCATCATTTTAACAAACACTAACGAAATTCTTGCTCTGAGAAATGATAAAAGTACAAGCATCTTTATATATTTAAAAAAATAAAGTACTTCCTCAGCAACGGAATCTACAGTTTTCATGTCTCCAATACTTTCGGAACACATCGGGCTTTTCTGCAGCAGCAGAAATGCAATACGTTTGTTTCTGTTGTCAAAGAACCCCGAAGTACTCCGGAAAAACGTTAATATTTCATCGCATTCACCTCAAACGTTCATCTTTCATCGCATTCACCTCTTTTCTTAAGATGGTTGTGGCCCGTCTCAGGGTCATGATCTGAAATGTTATGTTTGATAGAGACAGCATGCAAGCCATTGATTTTTGGGGGGCAGCAGCATCTCGATGAAGTAATGATATAACAAAAATTCGAAAATGTTCTGATATACGACGGAAAGCGAACATTGTAAAAATAGCTTATGTTTAAGTTGTTATAACTTATGCCCAATCCCATCGTATCAAATTGTGACAATAAAATATGTTTAAACTTAAAACGTTTTATATTTAATACCGTTGGGATTTTTTGGTAGTTTATTGTCAGACTAATTTCTAAGTCGGATGGTATTCAGGCAGGCTTCTAAAAGAATCCGACAGACAAACTTCAAAGTCCAGATTAGTCATCTTATAAATTCCCTTTCTATGATTCATACAAATTGTTTTCCTTTGTCAAAATATTTTGCTTTTCTTTTAAAATTAGCAGTTAATGATATGATACAATGACCCTGTCACAGGGCTATTTGAATGCAACATTAAGCTTGCCAGATAACGGTATTCTTGTAGACCCGGGTCCATTTGCTTAAGATTTGTTAGACTATATTCTTTAGTTTGAAATGTTTATTAAATTAATTGTTAAAAAAATTTCACAAGATTTTTATCATCTGTACAGATTGGCAATCGGATCAGACCATGTTATAACAACAGTAAAGTGTACAGATTGGCAATCGGATCAGACCATGTTATAACAACATTAAAGTCTTCTCCCTTACAATTATTACATACACATATCATCAACATATATTTTAAATATTATATCTGGTTACGTCTAATTCAGTGTTGTGAAATTAAAGAGAGAGAGAGAGAGAGAGAGAGTGAGAGAGAGAGAGAGAGAGAGAGAGAGAGAGAGTATATTATCGAGTCAATGGTTGTGTTCCAGCCTATACACATACACGTCAATAGAGTATACGACAAACATTTAACTATGCTTGGAAAGATTTGTTGGGCTCATTTAAGCTTGATATTGTACTGTGAGTACTTGAAAATCCCTAACAATACGCATTCCACATATCTTGAAAATACTCGAAAGATTGATTAAAACATCAGCACGATTCTCAAACACCGAATTATTCGATGGCCGTGGATTTGCATTTTATCGAGGTATTTGGGTTTCGTTGGAAAACAAATGTGTTTTAACCCCAACACTTGGTCAACATTGCCACGCGTGTATCCACTGAGATCTAAGAGAATCTGACGCCACCGGAATCTTTGAGCGGACGAATAAAAAAGTATGCTGAATTACTTCTCTTAGCATAACTATGAGATTAGTTTTGTTCAAAAATTGTAAACTTCAGCTATAACAAATCGGTGGAGGGGGTGCACTTGATCGTTAAAAAACAACTGAAATATAAATGCGACCACGAAGCGTCAACCACACTAGTATCATGATGAAAAAAGAATGGGTAAGGTATTTTCTCTTTTTCTAGTTGAAGCTTTATTTCTCCTTCATATCACGTGACAGTAACAATTTAACGAAGGAAAGACTGCATGAACAAAACTGATTTCCGGAGTTAATGTTTATAATGACATTTTATTGTTGGATGAGAATCTAGTATCTTTCAACACTGCAATTTAAAATTATTATTTGTATTTTTCTCAGTATTCTTCTTGAAGTTGACAAAAGTCGGTCGATGAAGATTTTTTCGGTTATTTCTTTTCTTTCTGCTTACTTGTGGGTGTTTTTGTTTGTTGTTTATTTTTTTTTTTTAAGGTTTTTTTTAGGCACGCTGATAATATGTGACGGAAACGGATTGAAGATGTTGCTCAGATGTAATACATGTATATAATTTTGAAGAAAATAAATGGGATCGTGCTGGATGACATTAAAACTTAATAGATGACACGGTATGGAAGTTATTTACATAATAACCTTTTCCTGCATTTACTCGTATCCAGTTTTGAACATCTGCTTCAAGACAGAAATCCTTTTGGATATATGTGCCAGCTGAGTACTTCTGTAGAAAAAAAAATCCTATTTAGTTTATTTGAAAAAATTACTGTTTAGTTTTTAATGCTGTTGTTCTGTTCTTTCTAGCTCAGTCCTGTGTTTCCAATGTTTTCGCTTCTTGAGACGTAAACACTTCCAGAAATATATATTTTGACAGTGCACCGCTAGTAACCGGTATCATCGCAAAGAAATAGTTCTCGTTTTCTTTCCATCAATACAAAAATGATATTCGCTGAATCATTCTGATTAAAATTAGATATCCACTGTTCTGCATGAAGATCTAACAGAGACCACTTAAGGGTCATGTTCTGGAGACCTATATTAGTTCCATAATCGCTAATTTTATCAGCAAATCAGATTGTCTTATATCTTGACGTTTGGAAGACTGAGCAATCGGTTAAAGACCATCAATGTGTTCCGAATGATTCGATTCACTTCAAATTTCTGAAAGCTGCATTTCCTTTGGCTAATTCAAAGGTCACCAGAACATGACCCCTAAGCAGTCGCTATCAAATCTTCGCGAAGAACAGTGGAGATCTGATTTTAATCAGATTATCACTGAATATTCTATCATATTATCGTTTATTGGTTCACACGGCGTTTTTTCAGTCAAAAATTCAATTCATTTAAATTTTCCCTGAAAAGTATTTACAGTTCAATTCAGGATCAAAGACGTCCAAAATATTTATGCTACATCTGACAAATCGAAGAGTGTTGACATAGATCGTGTCAGTTACCAACAGTCATTTCGAACCTAGGCGCTAATGGCCATGGCACGGCTCTTTCAACCTTTTGTCAAGTGCCGCCTTTTTCATTTAGATTATGTTTTGTATGGAAGCTTGTTGACAGGCACATACAAAATTTAGAGTGCCAGATAGGTTACACACAAAGTAATTTATTCTTTCACGACAAAATTGGTTTTTAATTTCATGTTTCTTATCAGTGACACGTTAGACTATACATTGTGGTAGGCAAGCTTTCCTCTAAAAAGAAAAATTATGATTCCCTCCAGGTGTTTCTCCGATAGACGCGATGCCTGTTATGAAAAGGTCAATTTGTTTTTGTTATATATCTTATCTTCGTTCTTAATATATTTGACCATTGAAAGGGCCTATGGTTTATATTTTAAATCTATCTTCTAACAGTAATGGGTTGACGCGCATTAACCTCTTCACCCTTTCTGCCCCCGGTTCAGGTCATTAAAGTCTTTATTGCACAACTATATCGCACGGGCTATGTCATTAGGTGAACTATTCCGCCATAGTGTCGACACTAGTATCATGATAATGCTGCAGTACTTGTGGAGACCAGATTAATGACCAGGTTATCATTTTTATTTCTTGTTAACCAAAGAGCTAAACAAGCTAAAATGCCATCACTGGGAGAAGGGATGCCGATGAAATAGAGTTGAGAGAAATAGGACTCGACCTCCCATAAACGGTCACTTCCCTGAATTAAAATAAACCGACAAACATTTTGTAATAAATCCGAGAATTTTTTTTCTTGAAATGTAACCATTAAAAATATTACTTTTCCTAAACATCCGTTTCCTTTGAACAGACAAAATTGTTTTAACCACTGACGGGTACTAACTAACCAAAAAACTACCGAGTACCTAAATACCTAACAAACTTACTACCTGCCTACCTACGTAGCTAGCAAGTTAACTAATTTACCTTTTTCTGTACGTCATATATGTTTGTAGCGTGTAAACTTTTGGAGTGTGTTTGTTTCAGCATCGCGGCCCCTGGCGGCCGAGTGGTCTAAGGCGTTCACTTTTACCGATCACTGACATCTCACTTCTGTCCGCGTGGGTTCGAATCTCAGGCCTCGTCAACGTGGGTAGTGGAAAAGCTCGCCGTGGTGGTTCGGTGGTTTTTCCCGGGGTTTTCCCGAATTTTTTCTTCCTTAAATATATTTGCCGCCATGTATGTCTCGAAAAATGGCGTTAAACCCAGAGCAACAACATCTTACCTGCCCACGTGGGTTCGATTCACAGCTTGGTCAACGTCGGTGCGTTAGAAAGCTTGCCAGTAAGCTTCTTCCCGTGGGTCGGTGGTTCTACCTGTGGTCTTTCTGGGTTCTTCCCGCACCAAATATACTGACTGCCATTTATAGCTTATCATGTGCTGAAAAACGGCATTAACCCACAAATAACAATTTTAGCTTCATTCATGGTATAGGTTGTCACTAGGTGGGAATCATGACACTGTTAAGGATTTTATGGGACATGAACAGTTTGAATTGTGTCAGGGCAGCATGTAAAAAATATGGCGAAAAACTGCAAAAGTGGTAGGTTTTGTTTTCAAGACTCCTCCAAAAGTAAGGTTTATAAAAGTCGGTTTGTCTTTTACAATGCAACGGCATCAATGTTAATATTTCATGCGGATGTACGAACTAACTTAAGGTCTATGATTAATTGATGAGAGAAAAAAAGGGAAACCCAGAAGATGAGAACGTTACACGTTTCGTCAGATGCGTTAAACGATCCAGCATTTCACACCTGCTGTTTCGTATGAACGTCTTCATGCTTATTAGAGTCGACAGTTCTTTAAATACATATGTATACTTGACCCTCTACAAGTCTCGAGTGTAGAAAACATGTTGTAAATTAGTATTTTTTCGGCCACGTATTCGGAAAGCGAGACGAAACAGTAATTTGTCTGTCTGTATGCAGTGTGCAACATATTTAGATAGGCAATCGTGTTTAGTCTGCATATTACTTATCTATATAATTATCGAGACAACATACTTTTGTTACATTAAAGTAAACATTGATTATAAGTACGCTCACAGCTTCATCATTCATGATGTTTTTGTTCCACAAATGTAAACATCAATTGAGAAATTTGAATCAAAGGAGACTCCTTAAGCGATGTGCTTTGTAGCATTAAATGTGGAATAGTTTTCATGCCAATTTAGTGGAATGCTAAAATTGTTTTGCCTTAAACATCATAACCGTAAAATTAAATATTTATTATAGACATACACACACAAAACACATGGAGAAATTATGAAAATTGTTCATGTAGAGTGAGAGAAAGAGGTGGGGGCAGATTTGTACACAATTGTATTTCCACTTGTTAAAACAAACAAGATCGAAAATCGTTCGATGTGGTAGGGTATTTCTGCACTTCCTTTTATACGCCCATAACGTGTGCACTAATTTACAGCACGGAGTGGTGTCGCTTTTTAATATTCTTCTATACTGATGGCCTTTCTGTGATGGAAGTTTATAATGAAATTGTCGAAAGCCATGGGATACAGTATCATCCGTCTTAGCAAACACCTCATGCAAAGGACACCTATTCACAAAAGACAATTTACGAAATCGCATTCCTAATTTCATTTGCACAATCAAATTCTGTATAAAAGGGATAGAAACGTCATATAATGAAAGGTTTCAATGCCCTTTCTTTTCTTCAGGACTCCTGCCGTAAATTTCACGGGTATTATGGGAACATAGACTCAGTGTATTACTTTGTTAGAGACTAACAAGGAATAATAATAATAATAATAATAATAATAATTATTATTATTATTATTATTATTATTATTATTATTATTATTATTTTGTCATAAAAATGGTTTTCAGTATTGGAATGTTGTATGATGGGTCTTTCTCCTGCGCTTTTAAAAGTTTGTTTGTACCATTTAATAAGTGAAGGATGAAATAATGCCGTCCACCCTCGTTCTGTAAACCTTCGTTTCTAAAG
Organism: Megalonaias nervosa; assembly: GCA_016617855.1. Taxonomy (NCBI): domain Eukaryota; kingdom Metazoa; phylum Mollusca; class Bivalvia; order Unionida; family Unionidae; genus Megalonaias; species Megalonaias nervosa. The sequence continues at coordinate 15,696 of JAECUM010051417.1, read as the reverse complement.
TTCATGCCGAAGAAAATAACATAGTCTTGAGTGTAGAACTTTTTCATTATGTTTACATTCACAACAATATCTCAACCGAAGTTTGCCTTCTGACAAAATGACAAGCGCCTGAAAAGTAGCAGTTGTTGTTTTTATCGCAACAGCTTCTTGTGTTATGATAAACCTCTCGAATCGACTCGAATTGGCAGAGAAAACACTTTCTGGTCCTGTTTGAACTTGTTAAAATTCCACTATATTGACTCTAGGTCTTGCTAAGAAGTGGAACATATTTCTCGATTTGACATTTGGACTTGAGTGCTAATGAACAGGTTTTGCGCGCACCTAAGCAGAGGTGGCACGTGATTGACGTGCACAGACCGTGCCTAACAGCGGCCTATTAACCTGTGCTTAAAAAAATCAAGAATTACTAGCTGAAAGGTTAACGCAGCTATACGTCACTGTCCATGCATAATTGTTTTGCAGTTTCAACCATTGTAATTAGACGGATTAGTCCAGTGTTTTGAAGCCTAATTGCTAATGCCAAAACGGAATAAAACTGGATATTGCAGTGACATTCTGTGGGAGGTATTTACCGTATTTGATTGAAACGTTCCTTAATACAAGTATTTTTCCATACTGTTATTACTTTTTTTAAGCGGTTTAATCCGATGAACCTCGCAGTGAAACGTTTTGAATAGACGAGTCGGATTAAGAACGATCCGTAAAGGTTAAGCGAAATCGAATGGAACTTTTTTCCCTCCATGATTCACAGACGTTCACCTAAAGAAAGGTTAGAATTTAGCAAATTTCATTGAATGTGGGAAATCTAGTTTTTCAATTTTTATACACAGAAAGACTTTATATTCTAATCTATATCTGTTGACCGTTAAACATTTGTTGATGTAAACAGCTTTATTAATTAATTAGAATACGATATATATTTTCCACGAAACTTTTTTAAGCTCTCTTCGTTCGTATGGCACAGCGGTAGCCATTTTTTGCAAGTCTACTACAGTATGTACTCGATTACAAGACGAGTCAGTCTGCAAACTGCACAGCCCCAGATCTGGGCCTATTCTGGCTATGTTTGTTATGCAGTAGAACAAAATACATAACTTGATCTGCAGACACATTATACTACGGCTTATCGGGATTTTTGCTGTTTTCAGTTTGACTCGACTTAGAGCACTCGTGAACTTGGAAGATCCCGTAAAGAACATCTAATTACATCGATTTTACCCGGAAAGTACGATTGAATTCAGTTTCTGATTAAAAAAACAAAACAACAAAGTTGGACAATTAAGTTTGATACGGGACCAGTTATTTGAAGTAGTTTTAATTTTATGATGGTCGACTAAAACCAAACAAGAAAGACCATCTGTGCATCAGATGATTTTTGTGGCAGGAATATTTCCGGACATGATAATTTGAGCTGTATTCGAAACACAATGCACTCGTTGAATCTGTATGATTTTCTTACATAATGCCGTCTTATTCATCGTAGGATGATATTACACCAAGAAATAAAACTTGGTTACAATTTACTGTGTATTTGTACAGTGTGAGATATACGGCAGTAAGAACCATTAAATATTTTCTGTATAATATAATTTTAACAGAATTTACATGAAAAATTGTTTATTGTTTTCTCGCTGATGGGGCCCAAGGTTTTGATACAAATGTACTACTTTTATGATGCGTTTACATGCAACAGCAAGACATATAGAAAATAAAACCGTCGATTGTTCCAAGCACCAGAATATATACAATATAATGATGTCTGGACTATCGGCTAGACAGTAAGAGCCAGTGTTAATTGCCTCAACTTGCCACTTAAAAGTTTATGGGCAGTGGCACTGATAAAACGCTTTTATCTATCACACACAACATGTGTCAGCAACCTTGCAGCTTTCGATTGCGAAAGTATCACTAGAAGATTACAAATGGCCTAGAAAAACTAGTTTATATCACCGGTCTAAAACTTAATAAAACTAGTGCAGTATAATAACTTTCATTTACTGTACAGAACAGTGGTGTTAGTGAGCTTGTATACACGCCTTGTGTGTGTGTGTGTGTGTGTGTGTGAGAGAGAGAGAGAGAGAGAGAGAGAGAGTATTCTTGTATCTAGCAAGTCCACCTCATATTTTCATTCATTAGTTTGTCTCGCTCTTAGAGCAGATGGGACAGTCATTTTTCAAAAAGTGTTAAGTGTGCGATATTTTACACGTGATCATGAACATATGTGAAACGCAGGGGTTGTTGTTATCGACTCTGGCTCTCTGTTTTCGATACCGTACGGGAAATCACAATACCAACGTGTCGGTTCGAATCCACCATCACCGGACCTAACGATCTTTTTCTGTATACCAGTTGTTTCATTCGCAACTTCGAGAGCGATCCAACGGGTCATACCTCAAATATATGTCGATAGCGGCCATTTTGGATCAGTTAGGCTGGCTATTAGCGAAATAAGGATTGACCGAGAAGTTACGAATGATCATACAATTCGGATTTTCTCGGTCAATCCTTGAGTCAATTCAGTCATAAATAGCAGATGTGTATCTGCGTATTCTCAAATTCGATTTCTATATTTGCGCAGAAATTTGTCTGTAAATTACTGCCCTCAACGTACATCAGATATATTTTTGTCTAGTAGAAACAGCCGAAGAAGTTCTGAATGCAGTTCTTTTTGTCACATTCGGCTGTAAGCAGATACCACGTGGCATATGGCCTATACACTATATATTCGTTTTACATATATCCCTTTCTTTAAGTGTTTTCGCGATATGTAAATAACATGCCCTTTATTGTATTGTGTAGCATAGTAGGAATATTTCAGGGCCATACTTTTTTTCTCAAAGAAAATCCCAGCTTCTCTCCTCTTTCCCCTCGGGAAAAGTAAATAATCGGTCCCTGCCCCGTTTGTTGCTCTATGCTCTAACACCATTTGAAAATGGATACATATTTTACCCTTAGGTGGGTTAGTGAGGTGGTTTTGTGATACTGTTGGACCGGTGGATATTTGTGTTATTGTATTATATTAGCCACCTGAAACGGTCAATTTTCTCTTTCCAGGTATCTGGGCGTTCTAGGAACATCTAAGATGTCTAGTAACGCAATTCCCGACTCGTCAAACCCAGAAGGCAGTCAATGTGATAGTGTACCTTATTTAGCGCCCCACCAAAAGGAGCTTTGCCGTAAGGAGAAACGTTTGCTTGATGTCATAAGCGAAGGGGCCTCCATTGGAATCGAGGAGTGCAAGTATCAGTTCAGAAATAGGAGGTGGAACTGCTCAACATTCAATGAAACAAATGTCTTTGGAAATGTTTTGAATATAAGTAAGTAAAAAAAGTATATTTCAGAAGACAATATGACTTCGATAATATGACGCATTCAGTGTTTCAGGAATGCGATCTTTATGTACCTCAATTCTACTTAAGATAATATTTTAAAATCGTTTAAAGAAATATTTCTCTCTCTCTCTCTCTCTCTCTCTCTCTCTCTCTGGTTTAAGATTTAAAAAAACAAACAACAAAGCATGACCACTATTTTAATCTCATTCCTTGAAATGTTTTCGTCAAGAATTTTTATTTTTTATTATTTCCAAGTATTTCACGGTATTAGATAATACAGGCGCAAGGGAATGTATGCATTGAATAGAGGAGACAACTTCGATAATTACATTATTTTCTGATCCTAATTTGATTTCCTGATAATCTTGTTTTACCACGTCTGGTTGTTTTAATTTTAAATGAGACAAATGCTTTACGCAGCTGAAGGTTTTGGCCCAGTCAAGCCTTCCATTATGGACAAATCAATTCTTTGAATTTGCAACGTTTGCCGTTTCAACGTTAAGAGGAAATGCGCATCCATTTGACAAAGCAAGGTTTATCCATTCAAATTTTGAAGTTATTTATTTGAAGTAAAAATTTTTTATGTAGGAACAGTGATTTTACACCTAATTATATAAATAAAGAACATAACATATGTTCAAATGCTTTTTTTTCGAACTATATCGAAAAATCATCAGTATCTTTAGCAAAGATATAGACAATTTATTGTATTTCAAATTTTTGTTACAAATCCTGAAATGGGATTATGTCACTGTGAACCCTCTTCCCAGAAAATAACCAAACAAGAAAACTGAATTATTTTAAATTAGCAATGTTGTTTCAATTAGCAATGTTTTATTTTCAAAGAGCAATGTCCTGCCCTCTCCAGTCGTTTGCAATCTATGATTCCCTGTCAACATGAATTAAAGCAAAACGTAAGCAAAATTAATGAAGCACAAAATATAGGGTAAAATGTCGAGTTTAGTTTCTATGGTAACAAAAAATATTGAATGCGTAAATTTATAGTATCGAAAGGCACCTCCACACATCTTATGCAAAACGCGTACAGTGTCTGGGTGAATAATTTGAGGATTCTGCTCCATAAACGAAAATGTTTAGGGACCTACAGACGAATAGGCAGGCAGAAGTGTGAATATGAGACACACTGACTTAGTTTGATAAACATATGTTGCACTTTCAAGGGATATCGACACAAAAGTTATATGACCCTGCACGTAATAAGCGCATGAAAAACGACTTATATGCAAAACTTAGCCTTGAAATAATGGTCGAACGAACAAGGTATTATTTTGTTTCCTTCCGTACTCGTGGACGGACATAAATCTCCGTGAAGATCGTACATAAATAAAGACAAGGTTCGTACCAAGAATTTTGTGATCAAAGTGCGATAAAAGATATATTTATAATCAGTCAATTAATCAGTCTATAATAACATTTGTACTTTAGATAAAGGTTTGTGCTGTGTGTTGTGTTATGTGGACTCGATAATGTTTAAAGTGCACGCTTAATAGAAAGGACTTTTCCTACCTATTCTTGTTTGGAACTGTTTTAAGCGACAAAGCTGTAAAATAACTAATCCTCATTCATTGTTATCACTGTATCGCTACAACACTGGTTTACATGCACATTTCACGCCGACATTCAGAGTTTATCTTTGGAATTTTTTTTTATGACTAGGGCGTATTGTAGTTGTACAATAGAATTAAAAATCATGCTCCGCATAAAACGACCAAAAAGTTAATATAGACAATTACAGAGCAAATTGGACAAGGCCTGGATGAGAAAAGGTTCTGGAAAAGAATGTGGGATCATCTTTATGCCCCAGGACATGCATGTATCGTGTTTCAAAGAAAGGTTGTCCTTTATTTATCCGCAGCGAACTGGCGTGATTATTTTTCCAATTTAATTTGCTGGAAGAATAGACGCCACAATTTGCTTTTCAGAAGTAAGTTTAACATCAAATAAAAGAAGATAAATGGCACAGTTACGCTTGAAATGTAAATTATTCATGGTTTTACAGATGTATCTTTCTTGATCTTGGTCTTAATATTATGGACTAAAGCGCACATACGTCGACCTCCAAGACATCATCTATTGCAGTAGGCCTAATGCATATTGTTAAATATAAAAAAAAGAAACATTTATTTTTCGAATAGCGAAACTATGGGGCTTCTTTACATGTATGATCTTATAACACACACACACACACACACACACACACACACACACACACACACACACACACACACACACACACACACACACACACACACACACACACACTTTTACCTTTGCCAGCAGCTTACATGATCGGAAAGTTTGATAGACAGCCTCATTTTTCTCAGATAATATCTCTCTTTCGCATCTTTGTCTTTATCTTGTATAACATCTCCTTCGGGCTTGGGGATGAAGAATAGGCCGATGATCCCTCCTGCATGGCTAAATTGGCGACTAATGGGTAGCGGATATGCGATGACTTTGTGGTTAGCACCTTGGACTCGCGACCAAAAGGGAGGGGGTTCGAATCCTGCCATCGGATCCCTGGTCGGCTACTGCGATGTGTCTTTGGACATGACACTCCAGTACTTCGGCACTAAATCATCTATACTTGTTGCTGTGCCGTCAAACACCAAACCAGTTTTATTCTCTATTACAAAAGGAATATATAATCTAATTTTAGGCAAATGTATTATCAATGGAAGTAAACAATGAAATAAGACTTTTGTAGTTCTATTCTCAGGTAACAAAACCAAAGTACGATTATATCTAATGTAAGTCACAAAATATATGTACTGTTAAGTTAAAAAGCTTTCGACAAAGTTATTTCATACAAATTACAAATACAAACTTTCAGGTCAAAGGAGAATAAATTGCATCCATTACACTATCTTTTCATATTAACAGGCGATGTATCGAGATTGACCGCTTGTTGTCATTCCGTGTTACCTGTGTTACTCTGCGATAAGAACTTCATTTGTATCAGTCTTACCACGACGGAATCTAGACCCATGTATAAATACCTTTTGTACCTAAAACTCTCCAATCTCCGGTATCTTAAGCTTATACATGGTGATTTTCATATTGTATGTACTAGTATTTCTAACTGCGGTTTTAGCTGTCAACGGATGAATATTAATGACCGTGTATAAACAGCATTATCACGCGCTTAGACAATATCATATTACTTTCGGACTTCAACTGTAAGAAGAAAATTTTATCCCGGATACAATTTTGATACAAGCTCAGCAAAAAAAAACAAAAAACAAAACACAACAACAGAGAAACGAAGAAAAGAATTTATGGAGTGGCGTTGAGAACTCGTTGCTTCTTTATATTCCTTAACACTCTGGGTTTTGTAATATTATTTTTATGCTACAATCAGACATGTTCCTGACCATTGAGTAACGTGGGTTTTATTTATCCCCATACTTTACTGCATTTATTAATGATTCACTTTTTTCATAATATACATTGTAATGCTGAAGCATCGGTTTTTAAAGAGGAAGAAAGGAAAATTGGTTGAAAATTACATTCTAAATTGAAAGACAAGTAAAGTTCTCAGAATGGCGCAGTGGAAATATATTATTACGATTGCTAACTAGATATACAGAAAATTACCGCACATAATTATCCCATTCACTTGATATCATGTCACTGATTAAGCGTTATTCACTTTGATGGCAATATAAATCATCAATAATTCTTTAAAAAGTATGTATTTTTAAAAATGACGCACCGCTGGATAAAGAAATATAAAACTTTCTGAGTAATATATATTTTCAAAATTAAATCACGCACAAAAGATTCTGAATATCTTCGAGTTTGTTCTTGACATGTATATTTCGTAAAGCACCGGCAACTTTGAGTATAAATGGAGATCGTTATAACAATAAATCGGGTATTTTTTCTCCTTCCTTTTCGACCGCTCCGGTGGCCTAAGTGGTTAGAGCGTCCGCCTCGTATGCGGGAGGTCGTGGGTTCGAATCCGGCCGAGTCATACCAAAGACTTATAAAAATGATACTAGCAGCTGCCTCGACAGGTGCTCAGCATTAAGAGGTTAGTGTTAGGACTGATCGGCTTGGTGTCAGGATAATGTGACTGGGTGGGACATGATGCTCCATGTCTGCGGCATGATGCCCCAGTGCATCACATCACCATAAACTGCCACATTGCAGACATTGTAGCGATATGACTGAAAAATTGTTAAAGATACGTTACAAATCCAAGTCGCACACACACACACACACACACACACACACACTCCTTCCTGTTCCTTCCTTAACTGCAAGGTCTATTCTGCAGTCTGAATTTGATAACAACGTGTGTATACTTGCGCTCTAAATACTTTTTAATTTTAACTGCGAGAAGATTTTAAATATGGCATACCGACTATACTTGCTTATAAGTCGAGTCAAACTGCAAACAAATAAGATCCTGATCTGTCGTAGCATAATGCACATGCAGATTAAGGGTGTATGCTGTTTGTTCTACTGATTACTTCTAACAAACTGCATAGACCGGATCTGCCATCGCATTAAGCGACGGCAGATCGGGGTTTGTACAGGGTGCATGTAGAATCGACTTATAATCGAGTGTAGATTGTACTGTTATCCCACTGAAGAGAATTTTTGTAGCGATTCTTCATTACTGTGCACCAAACAATACTCTCATGATATCTTTAACCAAAATATTCATTACCGTAGAAAAACATTTTTCCTCTTCTGCTCCTTTGTAACTAAACAGCGAGGAAAAGAAAACAAAAAATAATGTTTTGAAAAGTAGACATCTTTAATTCCGAACAACGTAGACGGCAGCAATCAAACTAGGACAAAGGAACAATTTCCCCGCTTGACAAATTTAATTAAACCATTCTCCAGTTACCATTACCATTCTATCTAACACTCCATTAATTTTGACAATGGTCGAAGTGTTATGGAAACAATATAAATCACAATGATAAATATCGAGATACAATTCCAATACCCAGATATCATCTTGGATGTTTACTTTCGATACGCTTGCAGCCCCAGGGTCACACCGAGACGATTGATAAAGGAAATAGTTAGTTTTACTAGCTGACAAATTCAAGCCACCGACAATTACTTCAGGAGTTTGGTGTACGGATTATTTTCACTTTACCCACGCAATATGATACGAATCGAGCAAAAATTATTTATTAGACACCTGAATTCTGTAAAGTTAGGTTCGGCATCCAATGACAGATTTGTACCGTATATAAACGTCATTATACCCGTCCAAAAAAGTATATTAAAAAAAGTCGTGCAGTTGGACTTATTCCTTATTAAATTGTGTGTGAATTGTGTTATTAAAAAAAAAAAAAAAAAAACAACTAATAAAAGTCATGAAAGCAGCCTGATTCAAAACGTATGCAATTTACATAGTTATAAAAGGAACTGAAGTAGAAGAAACACGATCTTAAAATATAGTTTTCTGAGGGTGTGCAAATAATAGATAAAAATATTAAAATTTTATACGCATGTTTTGTTGGAATAACTGACTACCTACCGACCTTCTTGCATACCGACCTGGTTACTTATTTCTGCGAATACTGTAATCTCGGCATTTCAAGAGTCCTGATGGAGATTAAGGGAGGAAAGAATATAATAGATGAACCAGTCAAGACAGAAGGGAAACTTTCGTCATGGACATAATGTAAAACATGATCGAGTTTCTCTGAGGAATGTATTAATAACAGACCGGAGATTAATGGTCCTCCTGAGGGGAAATTTAAATATGATTAATGAGAACCCTTCTACATTTTTTATATCCGGTTCCAACTTGTCGATGCGTGCGACTCCTTGACGTCAGTTTTACTCAGACATCGGGGTCGCGCGTGAGAGTAAAGATTCCGTGTGCGATCCTATAAAACTTGTTTCCCTTCTATTCTAAAGACTTGCATGATTTTTATTCGGTTTGTTATTGATCTTGTAAGAACAATTTTCATTCCTCGGAATCGGACTTACCTTGTACTCAGGCGACCGTTTGCACATAAGGCGTGTATAATCGCAGTAGTATATAATACAACTAAGGAGGTCACGTGAGAAGGTAATGTTTTATTGCTAGATAATGGAGGATATTAATGTAAATTTGGATGAAGCTGTAGTTTTGGTCATAACAACGTTTGACGTAACTATGACCTTGTACTGATCCTTATTTATATGGCCGTCCTCCGTCCGTCTGTCCCCTATTTCATTTCATCACAATAACTGGAGCTATCTACGGTGACCTGTCTTTGTTACGGTGATTGCATCTGGGGCAAGGAAGAAACAACGAGCCGAGGCTAAAAAAAGTCAAAGGTCAATGTTATGGGGACTGAAGGAAGGAAAACTGGTTACACACCATAACATGTCTATAATACCATATACTTTGGCCTTGTTAAACAGCCGGTGTGTGAAATAAGAAAGGTTTGACTGAGCAGATGATTTGGAGGTCAAAAGCCAAGGTCAAAGTCACAGTGACTCTAGGAAGAAACGTGGTTTCCGCACGATATATCGAGTACTAGTTTTACCAAACCTTGTGGTAAGCTTGCATTCGAGACAGGAAAGAGTAATTTATTTTGAGGTCAGAGGGTCAAATGTCAAGAATACAGGGACTGAAAGAAGAAAAAACAATTTCCACAAAACTGCTTAAGTTCTGTGCCATATACTTTGGTTAAACTTTAAATGCCTTGCGTTTGAGACTAGGACCAACGAAAAAGGGTTTCTACATAAAGAATTAGAATACTAGAATATTATTTACCACGCGGCGGGCCAATAATTTACCATTTACAGTATTTTATTATTATTTTATTTTATTTTAAATTGTATTTGAAAACTTTTTACAGAGAGTCGGGAGACGGCGTACATCTACGCCATCAACTCTGCGGGAGTTATGTACAGTATTACTCGAGCCTGCGCTCGAGGCGATCTGGATAACTGTGGCTGTGATGCCAACGTCCGACAGCGTGACACCAAGGGACGTTTCGAGTGGGGAGGATGTTCTGAAAACGTCAGATATGGTTCTGCATTTTCTGAGGAATTCGTAGATTCCAAGGAATTATCAAACACACCAGCTGGACTCATGAATCTGTGGAACAACGAAGCAGGCAGAAAGGTAAGCCACGAGTTGGTTGGTAGCCATTGATATTTATGACCCTCTTATCCTCGTTGTAACCAGAACACCAAAGGCGTTCTTATTTAATGTTCCCCTTACTTGTAAACCTTTCTGAACCACTTAAAACTGCATAAGCCACGGAGATATATTTTTGCACTAAATGCATGAAAATACAAGCTGCTTTAAAGCAGGAAGTTAATACTGTTCCGGATATTCAGCCGAATAATTTTTGCAAAATATAACAATTAAATTAACGAATTTGACTACGCCTTTTGACCATAATTATTCTCCATAACAGTTTGCCATTGGTCATAGAGAGATATTGGTGATTTTCAATGGGTGGGGAAAAAAGAAATGGCTTTCAAAGCCCAAATATGTATGTAAACATTAAGTTCTTTCAACAGATAGGTCCGCACGAAATGCTTACAAAGCTCAGAGATATCTCTCAACATCCATTTCTTTCAAAAGGTCATAAGTTATGTTGACTTGAATACATCAAACATAGAAGATGATCGAAAATTATATGTTCAGCAGAACTGCATGTAGATGTAATTTTGCGTACGCCAGGTAGTAGTAGATTATTGCTTTATCTTTTAGACGGCTAAGAGCAACGTGGGTTTGGTCTGCAAGTGTCATGGCGTCTCCGGTTCCTGCTCTGTGAAGATTTGCTGGCGCAAAATGATGCCGTTCAGGAAAATCGGTGATGAACTGAAAGACAAATTCGATGGGGCCAGCTTAGTAAAATACAACCAGAGGAAACAGAAGCTAAAGTCTATAAGCAGGTTGATGAAGAAACCGACAAAGAAAGATTTAGTTTATTTGGAAAATTCTCCGGACTATTGCGAATACAATCCCAACAAGGGTTCGCTTGGAACAAAAGGCCGCGAGTGTAACAAGACAAGCTACGGACTTGATGGTTGCACGTTGATGTGCTGTGGAAGGGGGTATTACACCATTGTAAAGGAGGTGGAAGAGGACTGTGACTGTAAATTCTTCTGGTGTTGTCGAGTGGAGTGTAAAAAGTGCAAGCATGTGACAGAAATGCATTTTTGCAATTAAAATACTGAGTTTTCTGAAATATGCACTTGAACAAATGTAGTGCCATTTGGACGAAATATGGTGTACCCCCCAATAAGATGAGGTAACGAGTGACGACAAATAATAGTTTTTCGTTATTCACTTAATTTGTGATATATAAAAATGGGTTCACTTGGAATACGGTGACCATTTTCTTGAAAATTATATTCTATGATTTCCAAAGGAATTCCCATTCTTTCAAATTTTCAAGAACGGAAATCAGACAGAATTCACTCACATTCGTTGTTTGATCGATAGAAAAGCATCATACATGTGGAGTGTACATGTATTCGTAACAAAACAACAAAAATTGCAGTTGCTGTTCAGAGTTGCATATTTGCATTTCTTTTAGAAATTATTGCCACATTTATGGACATCAGCACAAAGGATGTATTGTCATTTACCTAGTACTAGTATGTGTTATCCATTTTTGTGGTTCCTAAGTGTGGCAAGAGTTGTAATAATTGAAGTGGGGAACGCTGTTATTTGTCACTACAATAATTATAAAGTGTGAAATCAGTAAAAAGACAAATGTGCTATTCAGCACATGAATTAGACTTTCTGGAGCAGTTGACAGTGCTGTGTATTTATTAAAGATTTAAAAGAGATTGAATTTTCTCTTTGGCGGATGTGGACATTTGCCTTAGTGAACCGGTAAACAATGTTAATATGTATATATGAAAATTAATCGCTAGTTCATCTTATACTTAAGGACTGAACTGACTGCAGGTTAATAATATTTACTGTTATGCGATGAATTGTTGAAGATGATGTTAATTATAATACTCTTTAATAGTTTTCAGCTTTGGCTACAGTTACCGAAGTATCTGGTTATATTTTTGTGTGTACTATTTATGCTCATTCGGAACAGCTGTTTCTTTCCGATTTAAAATGAAAATCGAAGGTAATTTTAGTCATACGTTCCAAATCGGTTTGTTTTCGGGCGGATGAATATTCAGCTATATGTGCGATGAACGGGCATCGAAAATAGCATTCGACGACGCATGAACTGTTAATGTAATTCACTTATCAGTTTTAATGTTATTTCCGCAACCTTTGGTTGAAACAAAATTTGGAGGAATAATTCAGTTTCAATAGCCTGTAACTATTGTTTACTTAGCTATTAGTTATGACCTGTAATCGAGTCTTTGTAGTGTCAATGAAGTAAAAACAACCACGGACAGTTCAAAATGGTTACTATTTTCACTTGAGGTCTTTGTCTAGCATGCGACGAAAAAGGTCGACTACGTTCGATTGCCTCACGCAAGTAAAGCTTCTTTATTACTACAATGCCTGAAGCGTGCAAAGCGAAGAATACTAAAAAAAATTTCCTCAGCCAATATTTTCTAATTTGAAGAAAAGATTTGAGACATATTTTCCATATGAAATGTTGTAGGCATTGTTTCAGTGAAAAAGCCATTTGTGAAGAAGAAATATCCGCAACCGCCTCTTTTATTGAGAGACAAATAACTTCAATGAAATTTCTCAGACGCACGGGAATAATTAGACCTAAATATTAGGATAGTCTTGTAACGTTTCTCTCTCTCTCTCTCTCTCTCTCTCTCTCTCTCTCTCTCTCTCTCTGGTTTCTTGTATTCATTGAAAATAATGTTTAAAAATGTCTTTCATCAATATTTTATAAATGAACAATTTGTATCAAATGCAACAGCACCGCCAATATAGAGAGAAAGCATCATATTCGTTTGAAGTTTTTGTTTTTTAAGGAGTACTGTTCATTTTTATTTCATTCGATGATTTCTCTTTCCTTTTGTCATTTTAAAAACTTTGTATGCGAAATAATATGCAAAAGATTTGCATGTTCTATTGATTTCTCCTTTATTTATGTTAGTATTTTCTGAAGTTTCCGATTTTTTTCTTCTTTCAGGGCGTTAATGTAATCGTGTTACACTGCGATGCAATAATACGTATAAAACGATGTTTTGGCAAATATTATTTTCATTTAATTGACTTCTGAAAAGTTTATTAGATCTCTAAGCTTTTATTGCAAGGAAATAACATCTTAGTATCAGAATCGTTGGCTAAGTTATGTTGGGGAGAATAACGAGCAAAGTAAATCAAAGTTGGACGTATCGATCTCTGCGTGCGTGCCACTGAAGTCGTCGTTATATTCTTTAGTGTATTTATTTATCATCATCCCATTCAGTCGAATTATTTGCAGAAAATATCATACAGTCCAAATTGTTTCATTGGGTTTTTTTAATTTTTTTTATTTCAATTTGAGATTTGTTACAAACATTCTTCATTGCGGTCGAAAGAAACTGTTTAATATCGTTATTGTGAAATCAGCGGTGCTTATTCTTGAACGTGAATCTAAAATTTTGTTTAAAATATTCTTCGTTTAAATAATCTCCCCTTTTGGGCTAGCTTTTCCGTTCCGTTATTTGGAATTGCTAATGGGCAAGAATCCACAATCAGACTTGGTTCAGCCTTCTCGTTCGTTAACTGGCACACAACACAAAAAGGGATTCTTATTGTCAGTGATTTTTCCTCATTCCTCCTATCCAAACGTGTCTATACAGACTAAGGACGGTGATAGCATCTGGTTTACTAAGAAATTTTTTGTCTTTTTTAAACCGTCAATTTCAAAGTAACTTGTTTCAAAACTATTTTATAATAATGTTCATACAAATCAGGCAAATAACGTAATTTTTAAGGCAGATTTGTTTTCTCACCAAAAATATAAACTTGTTTCAGGGGTATTATAACTATTGTAACTAAGGAATAATATGTCTCTTCGGGAGTCTGTAGCCTAGGGTCTGGAGCAGTGGCGTCACTAGGGTTGTGCGGTAACTCATGGTGTCACCCCCATGGACCTCCTTCCTGCACAAAAATTCAAAAATTTTATAGACAGTCATTTTGGTGTCACCCCCTCTGATGGTGTCACCCGGTGCGGTCCGCACCCCCTCCCCTCCCCCCCCCTTCAGTGACGCCACTGGTCTGGAGTACTCTACTTTCCAACAAACAGAGTGATTGACACATATTGTATTTATTATTGGAGTTCATGCAGCTCTGGAGAAATGATTGATATCCATTTATAATTATTAATTGACATCAGGGATGATGTCGATTACAAAATTATCTAACGGATGAAACTACTTTTTACAAAAGTAAAATGAAAGCAGTCTTGCATAGGTATCGAGCGATTAATTATAAGCTAGGTATCTTTTCCAATAGGACTGAAATAAAGGGTTAGAGTAACCTTTACCTGTACTACCTGCTCAAAGTATAAAGCTGGGTGTTTTTGTGGGCTTTTTTAAGTTTTGGGTTATGAAATTATGTGACACAGAAATCATGGCCCTTTGAAACCGTATTATTTTATTAACCTTAGGTTAAACTCGTAAAGTCTTCACCTTAAAGCGTTGGCGTAGAAATAAAATCTACGCCCACTGCCCTGAATGTTGAAAATGAAAGATTATCAAGGCGCATAAAATTTATTTGTTATTATTGTGTTTGACCTATATACACAGATCATGAAACAATTATTTTCTCATCATTCTTTTATTATCCGTTTGTTCCTTGTAAATTTAAAAAAAAAAATTGAATTATATTTAACTTGCTAAAAAGCCCATGGCATACAAATATAAAAACATACATTCAGAAAGTCAGACGGACGGACAACATTAATATGGAATGGTGATTTTAGGATTATCATAACCTTTGTGTAAATAATGAGAAACATTTTCTATTAAGTAAGAAACGGAAATTGCAGTGTCGTCAACACTGTTACTCGGCTGACGAATATTAACCGTTTTTGTTCCACTTTAATTGCAGATATTGTCGAACAAAAGTTGTTGCACTTGTTATTGATTTCACCAGTGGATTAGTGTAATATATTCTGTTAGCGTATATGTAAATACTGTATGATGAGAGTGCAAAATTCTGTTTACGTAAAATAAATAATTGTTAATCTTGTAAACTGTTTTAGTTTTCTATTTCATCTGATTGAAGAATTTACTTTTTTGTTGCATATAATTTGTTTTAATAGCAAATCTGATGCCGAGGATCCATTTATGTCTCTGGTGATTAGAAAGTATGTATGTATGTATGTATGTATGTAAGTACTTATGTACGTACTCATGCATATATATATATATATATATATATATATATATATATATATATATATATATATATATATATATATATATATAT
>JAECUM010051416.1:0-40012 GCA_016617855.1 Megalonaias nervosa | reverse complement strand
ATACGGAATTTTAGATGTGCGATACGGAATCACACATCTGAATATCTCTATCGCAAGCCAGATCAGCAATGTAATATTAAATTGGTATGTAATACAATTATATTTGTAATATTCACCATTAATACATGACAGATACAAACATTTGGTAAAAAGAAAGTTAATTTTTTCAGCTGTTATGTCATGAATAATGGAAACACGATGTTAATATCCTTTAAGTCCTAACAAGTTTCCTCGGGAGTTTACGTATATTACTTATCGACGAAAACTACGAACGTACCGGCACAATGAAAAAGTATCTTGGTACGTACCACAGGAAAAAAAATTATCGAGGTATACCAGTAATACCGCTCACCTCAAAAGAGGATGAACTCAGATAACTCAAGAAACATGGTAGCTTTGCAAAAAGCACATTTTGCCTATCAATATTAGTCTTGAATAGTATAGGTGCAAGTTCCATGAATCAGCAAAAATAAAAAGGAGATCACAATCTTGTAACTCTACGTTCTGTGAATCAGCCAAGAACACAAGCAAATTGTGAGCATACAGGATACAGCAGTAATTGTCGTTTTCAATTACAGTCTCAATAACCCGGACACATCATGCTTATTGGGATAATTGGTTATTAATATGTTGGAATATATACTCATGAAACAAGACTTAAAGATAAAGAAGTTCAGTTGCGATCGTCAAGAAGAAATCTGCTTTCGTGATTGCAGACTATGAAAGAACTATAAGAACATGTGTCAGTAATGAACATCACGCAATAATATACCAATGAATAAATATATATTTTGTTTTTTTGTTGCTCTATCATTAAGAAAGATTTATTTCATATTTAGAGGTATAAAAGTTGTGTTTACGTTTGACAATAGAACTTAGAGTTATAAAGCTTTACATGCTTTTTGAGAATATGCAACACACTGGCGTTTAAATTCAAGTTGTCATGATTTTATCTTGATAATATGGCTCAGCCAACAACAAAAGTTAGGAGACTTTAAGATGAAGATATTCATTAAGGTAAGATTACATTCATCCTTTGTTTTCTTCAAGGAACTTGTATCTTGTCAGACTTTTCCTCTGTCCCTGCCGATCCGAAGATATCCTTTCTTAATCTCTATATTTTGCTTTTAAAATTACCTTTATTCAGTTTATCGTCAAAATTTTATTGCAACAGCACATGAATTATTTTCTTTGCTGTTATTCTCACCCTGACAATGTTTTCATTGCCTTTATTACTCCAACATCCCAACCCATTATTTGTCACATTTTCTTTTTTCTTTTCTTGTTCCATTTTTAATACCTTTCTCATTTTTGCTTCTTTTCTCAGCTCTAGTTCAATTAAATAGTTATTTTTGCGTCTTTCTTGCATATATTAACGGAAGAAATATTCGAAAATGTAGCAGTAGATCAAAGTCAAAATAATCTTTGTCTTGTTTCTACCTCCATCCGTCCCTGTCAGAATCCACGGTGGCTCTATCTTTATTCATCGATATTGTCGTTACCTACAAAAGACTTTATTTAAAGAGGCTTTTTCATTTTCAATAAAGATATCATTTTTCCTAGTTACATAATAGTATCGGCAGAGAGGTTAATAATGCCGAATATAAGAAATATTTCTTTAAATACAAACACCTTGCATTGTGAATAGAGAGAATACTATGGGTACACAAGTTAATTTTGTTTTATACCAGTCAAAACGCAATTAACCTCTGTCTTAAGGTTGTTTTTCATATACGAATATCACAGAGGTTTACAAGAACAAATAAAACTAAATCGAATAAAGTAGATTGCATAGAATATTTATTACAAGACGACGTACACGAAGAATATACCACAGAGAAAGATCACCTAATGTAAAATTGTGACATACAATGTCCTAATGTATACATGTGACATCCAATGTGACATACAACGTCATAACTTAGAACTGTGACAAGCAAAGTCCTAATGTATAACCGTGACAAACGAGGTCATAATGTATAACTGTGACATACAGTGTCCTAATGTATACATGTGACATACATTGTCCTAACGTGTAACTGTAAAAATGTCACAGTGTATAACCATGACAATGTCCTAAAGTATAGCTATGGCATACAATGCCCTAATGTATGACTGTGACCAACAAGGTCCTAATGTATAACTGTGACCAACAAGGTCCTAATGTATAACTGTGACGTACAAGGTCCTAATGTATAACTGTGACGTACAAGGTCCTAATGTATAACTGTGACCAACAAGGTCCTAATGTATAACTGTGACCAACAAGGTCCTAATGTATAACTGACCAACAAGGTCCTAATGTATAACTGTGACCAACAAGATCCTAATGTATAACTGACCAACAAGGTCCTAATGTATAACTGTGACCAACAAGATCCTAATGTATAACTGACATACAATGTCATAATGTATAATTTTGACAATGTCCAAATGTATAACTGTGACGTACAAGGTCCTAATGTGAAACTGTGACCGACAATGTCCTAATGTATAACTGTGTCCAACAAGGTCCTAATGTATAACTATGACAAACGAGGTCCTAATGTATAACTATGACAAACGAGGTTCTAATGTATAACTAAGACAAAGGAGGTCATAATGTATAACTCTGACATACGATGTCATAATGTATAACTTTGACAATGTCCAAATGTATAACTGTGACATGCAAGGTCCTGATGTATAATAGTGACAATGTCCTAATGTATAACTATGAGAAACATTGTCATGATCTATAACTATGACAAACGAGGTCCCAATGTATAACTATGACAAGCGAGGTCCTAAATAAATGTATAACTCTGACATACAAGATCATAATGTACAACTTCGACAATTTCCTAATGTATAATTGTGACATACGAGGTCCTAATGTACAAACGGATAATCATGGATATCCTGTGAATAGTTGCAAAATTATGTGATCGCCTGATGATAATGGCCGTGTTACATGGGCGTCATATATAAGAAAAATTTTGTTAAGACTTGGCTTTATCTGGATTTCTTACTATGTCGGTGATATTAAACTTTTCACGTATGCATTAACTCTGAGTAAAATATTGTATGCATCAAAGTCGGCAAAGTCCAAGTATTTTAAAGTCATAGAATTACCTTTTCGATATCCAGGTGTTCAAGTCATTAACTTAATATAAAAACAAACAGATATAAAGGTGGATTTATTTCAAATATTTTGTTTTATAACTGTTGTTCGAAAACTAATTTACCATATGTTGAGGACGAATATAAAGCGTTTGTATGTTTCTTGTACAAAGGGCGAAGATATTATAAAAATATTTAGATAAACGTTGCTATATTATCCGTTTCTTTTAGGAATTTCATAGCTTGATATCACCACAAAGTCTGCAATTATATACCATTAGCCTGTCTAGAAACTTTGCTTAATGCTATAGGGAATGTAATGCATTACAATATATAGACCTTTCTGTACATGTTATTGAATCATGAGGCATCATTGCCAAAAAAAAAAAAAAAAAAAAAAAAAAAAATTTTAATATGGAATATTAAACCCTCCTAACAGATTTGATTTGATTTTCAGTTACACGGAAACCATGACATTTGTAACCACCTCTTCAGTTGCACACCAGAGGGATTTTTCGAGCATGTTTAATGGCGTGTGTGTGTGATTTAGATTTTTAACGCAGCTTTAACAATTTTTCAGTCATATCGCTACGATGTCTGCAGTGTGACAGTTTATAGTGATGTCCAGCAATGGGGCATCATGCCGCAGACATGTGGCATGATGTCCCACCCAGTCACATTATCCTGACACCAGGCCGACCAGTCCTAACACTAACCTCTTAATGCTGAGCGCCAAGCTAGGCAGCTGTTAGTACCATTTTTAAAGTCTTTGGTATGACCCGGCCGGGGTTCGATCCCGCGACCTCCCGCATCCGAGGCGGACGCTTTAACCACCGGAACATGTTCTTTAACAGCATCGTCCAACGGACTATTTTCAGGTATGTGATGATTGCGTGTTTCGTCACATCCTCTTGATTTTCGCAACCAGTCCTGCTATATTAAAGAGGCAATCTGCTTCCGATATGGTTAAGCAGTCAGATCTAATGCATGCTGTGCTGTTTGGACTGGTCGATCGATAGGCATTGTATGCTGCTTAATAATACTTAGAATTTCTAGAATCTCGAGAGCTGCCTGGGTGCGTTTGTATTATTATTTTGCAAGGTCTATTAAAATTACCTGTTGCGTCATATCCTCTTGATTTGTAACCAATCCATATGCATTTAAGAGGCAATCTGAGGACACTAAGGCTGAACTCTCAGTTCTGGCGGAACGCGTGTTGTGCTGTGTGGAGAGGTCGATATAACTGCACTACACATTAGCTAGAACTTCTATAACCGTGAGAGGTTTCTTTTTGCCCCTCTGTATTAATATTTTACAAGGTCTATCAAAGAGGTGCATCTCTTATGAATAATGAAAAAAGAAACAAAAAACGATAGAACATGGCTTAATGATGTTTTATCCTGTTGATGTGATCTCGCAATGCTAGGCGGGAGATCGATCAGTGCGCGGGAGGCCTACATCAGTTTATACCTTAATACAGAAACCTTTTAGCAGATCTAGAGCAGATCAACAATGGATAGCAATAAGAAACACATAACTTTCATTTGCATCGGTCTTCTACAAAATCGAAATGACATGCTCATGTATTTATAACTTCTGCATTAAAATGAACGAGTTTCTCGTACATATTGCTGGCTTCCATACTTCATTATATCCATGAACCTTGACCATACGGTGCGAATGGCGGAAACGTTTTGTAAACGACATTACCACTTCATTCGTTTAATCCTGTAATGTACATACCTGGTCATGTCGCTTCACCACTGACAGCGTGTTAATGATTTCTTCTGACGGCATTATGGACAATACATCTTTTATGTATTATTCATTGATGTCATTTACGAAACACAGAGTTATGGAATGGAAACAGAGGTGTGTGGGAAGAAACTATCAGAGGTCACTGGTTTAATATCTGCTGTCGTTGTATATGATAAAATCACGAAAGCAGTCCATGCATTAGAGCACATGGCCAAGGTAACGTTGGTTTTTGCACATTATCTTCTTATCGTCTTTTAAAGTGATTGTGCAGTAATTGTCATGGACATAAGCTTTTTCATGAAATAGCTGGTTTTCTGGATGCTTAATCAGTTAGCCTTTTCCGTCATTATGTTTATATAAATTGGGAAGAAGTGCACTTTTGCCAATTCCTTCGGTTGAAATCTTTTTTCCGATTGGCGATCCTTTACTTGTAAGAAAGAAACACAAATGTAGATAAAAGAAAACGAGAACATAAGTATGTTTCTTTTTACGTCTTTGTTAATAAGAGTTTTGCTGTATGATGTATTTTGTAAAAGAATTTAAAAGTTGTTATATGTGTACATTTGTACCGTAAAAACAAGAGCATACGTCATTATTGAAATTAGTGCCATTTCCTTTACATTTTTTCCAAAGAAGATAAAATGTGTTCAAAATATCAGTGTATTAATAGGAGAAATGACTGAATTTTCCACATCACTGTAGCCCAAAGAAAGTATTTCATAACGCAAAGCAGAGTTGGTCTTGCAAATTTTCTCGCTCAGCATCGCTCAAGTGCGAAATATCTGGCCTAGTCATTTAAAATACTACTTGTTGTAATAGTCAAAGCAAAAATTTCCAAGTGAATACCAACGCGTCACTTCTGGGTCGGGAAAGAGAATGTAAACTAAGTTAAGTTCCGTAACATAATTACGTTTATTTTGTTGCACCAATCTCTTACATTTCATGTTATACGGCAAACAGAAGATGCATTATAAATAAGTATTTGAAAACAGCCAAAGTTATCGCATATAGATAACTACAACGCTTTTGACCTTTCTTCGCAAAATCAACACGTTTCCAAATACTCAAGTCATTCTTTTATTTTTGAGTAGTTGGATAAATGTGACAACTATAGCATCTAAACATTTGCCCTTTCTCATTAAATATGATACGGAGGAAAAGAGTGATAATTGGAATAATGACTTATTGACCTTTATGCTGGTTTTCTACATCTATTACAAACCTAAGTAATTTATCCCTAAGCGCATAGTGCTTAGGGCAATATGCTAAAACATAAAATAAATAATTTATACTACATTAATGTAGGCGTACCTTTAGTAAAACTCAGTAATGTATTATTATCCATCCAGAGAAGAAATACAAGCACCAGTACCTATTCCTGCAACATTAATCCAGCTGCTGTTATATGCATATTATCTGACACCGTTGCCATGCTAACCTCTACCAGGATTAAAACTATGTATGTTCCTTTGTAGTTACTGCCTAACACATCTGTAGTGTTCACCTTCCACGAATAAATCATTTTTAATCTATTTTGTTTCTTGCAGTCAAAAATTCACAAAGGGCATCTTAGCTACGTAACGCGACGTGGGCGTCATCGACGTGGGCAATTGATTGTAGGTAAAATTTATATTTATTATCTGGAATAAGCAACAAAAAATCCTACTGATTTTTGTACGATATTTAATTTTGTACTTCACAAGACTTTGTCTCTCGGATTTCATTATAGTTTTCATTGGTAGCTTCAACATCATTAACAACTTGTTCTTGAGGACTCCGTGAAGATACAACTGTACTTTTCAATCAATTAAACAAGGTGCATAAAACAGCTACACCCCTACCAATCAACTAATAGTTTTATTTGAGACTGTGCCTTTTCTGTTTTCACGTAATATTTAAGGCCCTTCTTGATCTTTCTTCAAACATTAGTTTTGGACATTCTGAATTCCGTTGAAACTTTTATGTTGTAAGCCAGGTTCAGTTCTACTTGGATCGTTTAGATTTATAAAGTTAATTTCTTTTGTCATTGCTCTATCTTAGTTTTGCTCATTTTTCATTTTGTCCACTTTTCTTTTAATATACAAAAAATGCTAGCAAAATATTTTAGCTCAAGATAAATTTGAATCGGGGGAAAATGCCAAGTTGCAAAGTGTTTATAAGATTCCATTAAGTAGTGAAACGTAATTTCAAATGTAATGGCTAAATACAATAATGGATTTAAGGACACGTCTTTTGTACGAAGAAGTCAAAGATACCTTTGGGGATGGCGAGAACAGTGTAAATGGCAACGTAACTATTCCAAACAATGTATACATGAACACAGAGCGCAGAAGTTTCACAGTAGATAAGTAGACAAGAGATACAAATTTACATGCACTAAGAGATAACGTTAGAGAAGTAAAGATGTTGTACCATATATTGATTTTTATTGTACCATATATTGATTTTTATCGGACAGGGTTAAACTTCACACAACCCGAACGTATTTATGAAGATGAGTTAGATTAGGTCACTTTATACTCTGTGCTTGGTTTGCATTATGCGATTCGGAAAAACATTGGAAATGTTTCATTAGTCTAATGCTAAATAAATAATAGCCAGTAAGCAGGCAAAAAAAGAATGATAAAACACTATCCGAATATTGATTGAATAGCACTAAAATGTTGACTGATTCAATATGGCTGACTTCATGACTGATGCAATTTTGAAGTCTTTTCTAGTCCATTTTCCCTGAAGGTCTTTATTATATGATAAGCTGCTACTTTTGTAATGGCAACTATTGTAACAAACGCAGTGTAAATAACAAATTCAGTATTGTATAAATTGGAAGGAATCTGCGAATCAGTAATATCGCAGTGCATATTTAAAGATCTGAAAACTATTTTGCAATCTTAGGACCTCTAGCATTAACATGGACATATACTGGATGTCTCCACTGAAATAATGATCTGACTATAAATGGGCAGACTATGTACCTATGTAACATGAACATGGACATAGACACGGATGTCTCCACTGACTATAAATGGGCAGACTATCAAACATCTTATATGAATGTTGTGTATTCATTAAACGTACCTGATTTTTGAGATTGTCAATAACATTATTTGTAGTAGTGAAAATACACATAAGCAAATACGGTAAAACATGCTTTCAATCATGAAGCTAGTAAAAGAATGTCGTATACATCTTTAGTGTATAAACTTGAACGTTATTCTGTTAAGTACAGAATAATTATATTTTATTGATCGTGATATAATTCAGTGATTGTAAGCTCTAGTGAATGGCTTCGATCATTAGATCAAAAATATAATTAATAGATTGTGTACATAGTTAATAGCTTTACACACACACACACACACACACACACACACACACACACACACACATATATATATATATCGTAGTAGATAATATAAACACACTACAACCACCTACATACGGTGATACATGTATGGAATACCTACCAAGAATATCGTATATATCTTAAGCGTATACACTTTAATATTGTTGTTTTAAGTACATTGACTTTATTACTTTTGTGATAGAATTCATTGATGATAAATTTAAAGTTAAATTGTCAGGGAGATGTTTTAAGTGCTATAAAGGATTCGACAATTTCGGTGCACAAATTTGCCATCAATAGGTCCTCGTAACCCGTAACAGGAATAATCATTCTGACTGCCACAGGCATACTAATTGTACTTATTAATCGAGTACACCTACTTACTCTTGTCAGTCCTTTGCATGTGATAAATTTGATTAAAATTACAAGTGATGGGAACTTCCGGTGCACCATAGCACCTAAGAGGATAGTTTGCAATCACTAATGCTTGACTAACTTGCCTAAACTTGGGGCTGCAATGGTTATAGACAAGTGCGAAACTTAATCAGTTGAAGCGACATCCTCATCAGTGTGACGTACGATACAAAGCTGATCCTGTTCCCGAGGGTAGGATGGTGTACCATCATTCATAGAATTTCCATTTTCTTGGATTGACAAACAAAACTTTAGTCTATGGGCTTTTGCAAACAGTTACCATCATTTTAATATAAAGGTTAAAGATCGTTGCTTAAAGTCCGGTTAAAGGTCATTGAAAATGATATAACTGATCATGCATAACATTAATTTTTTTAAAATGATACAACGGTATGACGACTAAGTTACGTTACGAAAAGCTACTCTAGACAGGACTGAATGGAGAGGAGCAGTATTCAACATGGTACAAATGCGTAGATTTTAACATTTCCGTCTCCCAATGAAATGAATTACCATTGTTTGGAATCTTTAACGTTCGGAAAATTATACCATTTTGTAACCCCTCGAAAACCAAGAAAAACCCCACAAAATTGTTTAGAATAAATGGAATATTTAGGGATGTACAGCTTGCATTCTAATAGGCGCGTGTTTATCAGTTTTATAAGATTTAAATTTAATTACATCAGTATAAACGTTGATCGCTGTGTATTGAAATCTTTAGGAAAACAAATGTCTTCCAGACCATAGCCAATAAAGTTGTCTAGTTTGCACATATTTGTTTCAAATATAACGTTTATAATGCCGAATTTTGATTAAAGCACTTTTTCAACTTGTATGGGAGAATGGGATTGAAATTCAAAGTTTTCCCAACCATGTGCAACCATCGATTTTTATGCGTTTCTAAATCACGGCAAAATAGTTTTTAGATTTTTTAAAGACAGAACAGCATGCATGCTTTCTCGCACATTATTTTTAAAGCATTTTATCTTAATAATATTTAAAATGTACAATAACCACACATCAGAATGAACAGGATAAGACAATTTCGGAGTCAAGTCATAAATAGCTGAAATTATTTTCTTCAAAGACCTTTGGTTTCACCACAAAATAATTCATTGAAAACGCTGAAATTATTTACGATGGCACACAAGGAAACTTGTTGTATGTGTACGATGAGAGTAGTGTAGCCTTTACGAACATGGACATTATATAGCAGCAAATCAAGCAAAATAATGTGAAAATGAAATATGCTGAGCTCAATGAATAGTTTACACAAATCAAACTACACACGTCACCAGAAAGCACGAAGCGAATCCCATTTAGTAGGGTTTCTTTTGTTTCTTTTAATCCTGTTTATGACTAAATGCAGCAGACCTAGGTAGTATGCAATCATACGATGGATATAATTGTGTATGCATATACATTTTGACTGTCAAAGATATTTGTTCAAAATAACAAAGGCTTAGAAAGTAGAATCTAAAGGCTGAGATGACGAGACACTTAAATCCATCTTTCATCAGTAAAACACGAAAAAGATACGGCTTGACGAAGGCTACTAATTGTAAAATCGGAAGGTAGATGACTTATTGAATAAGCAATGTATATAATATTTCACCTCTGACTCAGATAAAATGCATACGTAGGGGAGATATATAATTTAACTCTAAACACAGGAATATGGAAATATTTCACTCAGAAAGAAAGTATAAATGAATGATATATTGCTTAAATTATTGAAGAACTACAGTAGCATCTATCATGCTTCTATCGACACGACTTCCATAGAAGCATCGAAAGAGGAAAACGGAAGTAAGGTTTGGAAAAATGTATATGGTTATCTAACAAATGAAGATTTTGGGACACCTCACTTAAATTATGTCAACTGTGAGAATTTAAAGACATAAGTATACCTTTGTGAAAAGGCAGGTTTGCTTAACGTCAAAAAAGATTCTTTCGAAATAATACAAGTCATTTTAAGCATTTCTGTATTATACAAATTCGAAGAATTAAAAAGGCGAGGACATCGATGCAATTTATTTGATAGGGAAAGTGTGATTTGAAACGAATTTCAAAATCAGTCCAATCAATGGTAAGAAGTGTATGTTATTTGTACAATGGCAATTCATTTGGGAATCAGCTGAAAATGTAATATCATTACATAGCAAATGATTTGAATTTCGTTTGTAAAACAAAACACCCTAATTGATTCAACAGTACAAATGAATGACAGACGACGTCTAAAAATTCCACTAATGCATCTTTCGACTAAGAAGGAATTAAAAATTCAAAAACTAAACAGAGACAGCATTAAAAGTCAGGTAGAATGCAAAATGGATTTAAGTGAGCTGTGAATGAGTATAGATTCCATGGAGGTAATGACCAGAATTTATATAAATTCTTTTAGCGTGTTTAACCCACCACCAATAACATCATTTTCAAGATACATGAGATGCTATTGGATTTGTGAAGGTTCGACTTCATTTGGCTATTAGAATAGCTAAAATAGATTAGATGCTATTGGATTTGTGAAGGTTCGACTTCATTTGGCTATTAGAATAGCTAAAATAGATGGAGTTGAAATTTGTAATGCTATCATAGGACTTTAGTTCAAAACGTCATTACATGACAGTAGACATAAATGCATGAGGATTGATTTCTGGATTAACACATTATGTTGGAACTATTGTGAATTCATTAAAAGACTTTTATCCTTCGCAGGTGACTTGGATAATATAAGCATATTACTGTCTGCATGTTTGACCTTAGAACAAGTCATGTTACTGGCTAAATAATATGTCTAGTTATGGTTACAGTAATTAACTTTTTAACATTTCAGCCAACTTTTCAGTCATTATTTGAAGCACTTTCTCAGACAGCAGTTGAACTACATTTTCAAGCAAGATTTCATTAATTATTTTAAGTATATTCAACGCTGGTCTGTGCATACGTATTTAGCTCATACTTTGTGTTGGTTCCATGATGGTAGCACTTGTAGAAATAGGGTAAACTGGTTTCTAACGTAGTGAAAACCCACATATTCAAATTGCTCAACACTTTCGTATCTCTAGGCATAATAATTTTAGTTTACCACACATCCTGTTTTATTGCACTGGAGTCCATGTAAATAAATTTTATGAATTAGAGGACAGCAGGATTAGTTAAATAGTAATATATACTACTACTACTATTGACATTTAAATATGTTATGATTGTTTGTTCCTTAGCTATTATATCATCGGCAACTGTTTATTTCTAATCAATAGAACCATTGTAAAATCTGTACAACTTACTGATATTTTAATTTTCTTTCTTCAAAATTTCATAATTGCACTATTTGATCCAATATAGTATCTACTTATCATTGGCTATATATTAATATTTATATTTCGCACATGCTCTGACGTTGACATTTATTTTTGCAAAATATTTTGTTATATTTGTTTTGTGAAAATATATTTTTCAAAATGGTCTCCATCTTTATTTAATTTGCGAAACAATACTCCCAAGTTTAAAATCTTATAATGCTTAGATCTATATACGTTTCGATGATTGTTGCTGAGTGAGTCATTTTTAGGTCAAAATGTGGCTACACCATTAAGGTTCTAATTATCACAATTTTTCAATAATTTGGTAATCAGTCCAGAGTGCTCCAAATGTATACTATTATTTTGCTCAGTTAATAAGTATAGCATGTACCTTTAATAATAAAATAATTCTACAGTAGATTGAAAGAAAATATAGATTTATGAAAGCACACTAATCGCGCGACTTTTCCATCCTAAAAACATTCTTGTCATATAGATCATAATTCAGCAAATGAACAAATGACAGTGTGTTTCTTGTAACACCGGTATATGAAACATAAATACAAGCAGGTTTTCGATTGTATTTCTCAAAACGATATTTGATATATTCATTTGACAATTGCAAGATCATCATTTTACGAAACAAAGACAAAAGCTGTTTAGCGTTGTTAGAAGAAGCTTGTTAGACCATTAACTGATAATTATGTTTGTACCAAAATGGAACATTTCAAAGGGTGTAATGAACACAATTGTTTGGGGAATAAAACAAAATCGCAACAGCCAGCTTAGATTCGTGCATCGTGTTATGCATATTTAATTTAATTGTTTGTCTGTTAATTTTAATTTTTTATTCCATTACATGCTATTGTAATGTAACATTGTTTACTGGACTTGACCTTGTCCAGAATTGTGTTCAGTTTTGTTTGACCTGATTGACTTTTTAAATTTTTTTATATTTCATTGATATGAACAACTAATAATAGCTTCATTTTCCTCTATGGGTATGAGTTCATTGACCAAATTATTATGCAGGTAAACATGCTGATTTGGGTCAGGGTTTTGGGGATTCCAACGTGAATTTTATAGGGTATTATGTTTTAAATAAACAAGGCTCATTAAATCATGCTAGAAAGTTATTTTCCATTAGGCAATGGTTGTTTTCAGAAAATGCTAATTTGTGACCCGAGGTCAAATGGAGAACTATATTATCTTGTGACTGTCAGAATTTTACCTGTTGTGTTTTATCATCTTGCACTTGAGTTGTGTTATGTTGTGACCAGTTTGGGCTGAATTTTATTTTCTTCAAATTATTTATTTCAAGTGATTATTTTCTCTGGAAATACAAAAACCCTCTGATAAAATTCTTGGATAAAGACATTCATTGGAATTTATACTGAATTCAAAACTCTTCTGTGATTCAACAAGAGACTGTTGACACATTAGTACGACGCAGGCCATAACAAACACGTCATCGCCTTCAATTTTAACTCTCTTCGGGTCACGAACTGAATTTTATTCAGGACTTTTAATTACTAGGACTGGTGTTGTAATTCTGGGATTATTTTTGGATTTAATTCGCAATACTCTTAAGTTCTTTTTTCTTATTTTTCACTTTTATTCTAGGAAAATCAATTATTTGTTAAATTTTACAAAACTTGTTGTCTTCACTCTTTTCTGTTACTTATTTTAAGAGCATAGACTCATTACAATCGCCTGTGCATGAAACTATCTCATGGAAAGGATTTTATAAAATCCAAGTCAGTTTCTCCGAGCCTTGAATTATTGATAAGTGTTCATCGGGTTGAGGTTTCAGAAACATTTGATAGGCAATAATTCGCTTTTATTGATAATATTTTGAGAATGAAAACTGTTTATTTATAATCAGTTGTTTCTGTGTCGATTGAGCAGAAAGGTTTACAAAGTGCTTGAAAGGAATCTTGACAATATGTGGTTGGAGACGAATAGAAATGATCAGGCATCAAGTTGTCGAAAGCTTTGTTCAAAACCGAAATTAAGCTAAATTAAATTAAGGATGAGTTTCAGTTACCACCATGTATCCTCCGATTCAATAAGTCATCTAAGAATGTATCTTGTTAACATTTATGTGCCATTATTTTCGCATTGCTTGTTTTGTTACATTTTCCAATCTTATAATCTCATGGAGGATATATATATATATATATATATATATATATATATATATATATATATATAT
Source organism: Megalonaias nervosa (assembly GCA_016617855.1). Classification (NCBI taxonomy): domain Eukaryota; kingdom Metazoa; phylum Mollusca; class Bivalvia; order Unionida; family Unionidae; genus Megalonaias; species Megalonaias nervosa. The sequence goes on along the minus strand of JAECUM010051416.1, from coordinate 25,872 downwards.
ATATATATATATATATATATATAATATTGTCACCAGCGTCAAAAGTGTTTAGACGGCTTCATTTCGAGTCCGAATGGCAACTATGCATTACAAATAAAATGGATATGGTATAAGCATATGAAAATCAGAAAAATGAAATAAATCTCAAATTTAAAATTTGATCATTGATTTTAAATGGATGCGCAAGTTTATATTATTTGATCTTAGATTTCTGCGTCTGAATTTCTATAAATGTTTCACAATATTTACTCTAATGTAAAATACTCCACAGAAATGTGAACCTTACGGGCAAATTCCTTCTTTATTCCATGATTTACAAATGTTCTTTCAAACAGTGGTTCATGTGGGAGGATAACCTAACGATAAAATATTTCTTGTAAATACATCAAAGACAGGTCTTCCTAAAAAGATTGTATTTACAACCTTAAGTATCTTCAATGTATCAAGTTCTTGAAATTAATTTATTGCATAGCGTGTTAGCTGTTTGCATCACCAATGAATTTAAGTGATTACATGGCGTGTTAGCCGTTTGTATCACCGATGAATACCACTTAACATTTTCTTTGCTTAGAACTTTGTTGGTCTGAAGTAGAGATTTGAATACTACCGCAGCATTGAAGTAATCGAATTTTTAAATCTTTACTCGCCGCTCTTGTTTGTATGGTAAGTAAAAGGATTACGAATCATGGAACTAAAGGGAAAGCAATGTAAATGTTCTGCCTAAACATATATGTTATCATGAGAAAAACACAAGTATTTTTTCAACGACCACTTTAAGGAAAGCCAAACAAGATGCAAAGATGGCCTAAGTTATCTTGATTGTATCACTGCAATAAGTGATCGAATCAGTTGTTATTGCTATTGTAGTGGTAAAGACTATCAGGGATGCTGTTTCACTGATATGCAATGGGCATCTACTGATCGGTCAAGAATGTATCTCATTGTCCGTAAAAAGCACTGCAACCTAAACAGAACACAAAATGTGTAATTCAGGCTCTTGAATTCTGAAAAGAACGAGAAAGCAAATAATTGTTATTCGGTCTGCTCCAGAAAGGTTAACTTGCATTAAATTTCCAGTAATTTCGTTCCAATGTAACTTTTTCCAGAAAATGCATCATAACCTTTCCTAATTTTAATTATATGTTGTCTTGAACATAATTAAGATAGTTTGGGTGCAACTGAAGCCATGAACTAACTGGCTGGACTTCGTTAAAATAAAAACGAAGCAAATCGATAAGGAATTGAAAGAGGTGAGTTATTCCTGGATCTTTTAAATGATAACAATAATATAGAATCGTGCAAGAAGTTTATATGTGACCTCCTTAAATGACAATTTAGCTACACCAAACCTATTTTTTAACAGTTTGATAACCATATATCAATGAGGCCTTAGCATAGTAACCATACAAATACATCTACATAATAAGTTTCTGATCTATTTGTTTATCCGCATGTTTATCTTTTATCTAAATTTATGTATGTTTGTCTGTCTGTCTGTATGCACGCATGCATGCATGTATGCATGCATGTATGTATGTCTGTATGAATGCATGTATGAATGCATGTATGTATGTATGTATGTATGTATGTATGTATGTATGTATGTATGTATGTGTGTATGCATGCATGCATGTATGTATGTATGTACGTATGTACGTATGTATGTATGTATGTCTGTATGTCTTACAATTGGTATGACTCTATGGTCTTAGGTAAGTAATAGTACAGAGAGAAAACCAGCAAGTTTGATAAGAACCAACAAATAATTTATTTCCCTAGAATACAAAGCGAAAAATTTAAATCAACTTACAGTATTGTGAATTAAGTCCCAATTAGTCCTAAATGTTCTATAAAAAGTCCAAAATTACAGAGTATTCCGAATAATTCCAGTGGTGTTAAGTGTGAGTGTGTGTGTGTGTGTGTGTGTGTGTGTGTGTGTGTGTTTTGGATTTTTAAGGTAGCTTTAACGATTTTCAGTCATATCACTAAGATGTCTTCACTGTGGCAGTTTATAGTAATGTCTAGCACAAGGGCATCATGCCGCGGACATGTAGCATATGTCCAACCCAGACACTTTATCCTGACACCAGGCCGACCAGTCCTAACACTAACCTCTTAATACTGAGCGCCAAGTGAGGCAGCTGCTAGTACCAATTTATAAATCTTTGGTATGACTAGGCTGGGGTTCGAACCAGCGGACTCCCGCGTCGGAGGCGGACGCTCTAACTATTTAGACCATGTGAGCAGTCCCAGTGGTGTTAAAAGTGATTTCTAACGTTGAAAGTGCTGATGTTCCAACATCCTGGAATATTTTTGATATGCTAACAGTCTTGATGTATCACAATTATATAATCCAAAATGTCTCTAAATGAATTCACAAAAATCCCAAATTTGTTATTTAGTCCGAAAGTATCATTGAGCTATTTATTCCTGATAATAATTTAAATCCAAACATCATCTCAAATTAAAAACTAAACACAACTAAAGGACTGATTCCATTTCAGATGTTAAGATATGAACAAAACAACCTTTATAAAAAAAAAAAAAATTAAGACACAATATGAGGACCAGGATGAGGGACAAAATTTCATTTCTAGAACATTCTAAGTTGTAAACAAGGTCAGGTCTTTTACTTAAATTTAAATTGATAAAGAACAATACAAATAGAAGGTAGACAATGAAATCCCAATCGGAAAAACAATGTCCTGAACTCAGATCGAAGGAAACATGTTTACCTACAACTAATAATTATCTTCAAATATAATCTACATTCCTAGACAAAAATTAGCTATGTAATATGTTATTTACATAATGACCTTTGCAATCAATAATCATGGGCAAAGGTCAATTAAGTAATACAAATTAAATATACATAGCAATTGCTAACCTTGTAAATACGCTCATGTTAAATGTTTTTTGACATTTGTAAATAAGGAGGAAGGGACGTGCTACAATACGGATACTTCATGGTTGATGTTTCAGATAGCAAGGCCGATTAAACAGAACAGAACAGAAACTTACTGATTTTTGTTGCACGCAAAAATCGCAGTCAGTACAATACATAATTCACATACAATTTACATTTGCATAAATGATGAATAAATAAATGCATAATGACGATAAAAATATGTTTGCACATCAATCCTCGGAGAGAGATATTAACAATGTTAATTTAGTAAGCATTGTGTTGGCTCGTTTTATAGAAGAAACAGTTTATTTTGTACATGCTCTTTTATGTTCTCTTTGCCGACTGTTGAATTCATTCTAAGAAGGATGTTTACCATCACGGCCGCGCCTACGTTGAGTTTTATTAGTAATTGTAATGTGTTGTCACTCAAAACATCGTTAAATTTGAATAAAATAACTTTCACATATGTAAAGAAAATGTTATAAACACATTTAGACTTTTCTACAATGAATAAAATATTTTTTCAATAAATATGTCGGCATATCTTTCAGTCCTCGCTAAATTCAGTATAAACTTTAATTCTTTTTGATAACTTTTCACTTTATAACTAACTCTTTTACAATTTTAGAATATTCTTTGCACAATTTGTATAAATTTAGGGAAATTTCTTCTTAATGTTCGATAAAATACGTATTATTTTGGAAATTTCAATAATACTTTTAGTATCGACCATATTTAAATATTTTTCCAATTTGTTTTCAGTTTCCGCAAACGTCCGTAAGAGTTTCGTAATTTTATATTAAGTTAAGTCTGGACAAGATTTTACATTTTTTCAGGATTTATTTCAGTCTCCGCTATAGTCCATATGAGTTCTTGAATTTTGGTACTATTGTTCTGGTTAACATTTTAAAATTTTTTTAGATTTCTCCAACTGTCCGTATACGATTCGTAGTAGTTTTAGCACTACTTTTAATCTAGGCTACCGTTTTCAGACTTATTCCGGATTGTTTTCAGTTCACGCTAACGTCCGTGACAGTTCATGCGTTCAGTACTATTTTTAGTCTAGGTCATTATAATCTAATGATGTTTTCTATAGTGCATTAAAGCAGTGATATTTCGGAACTTTTGTACTACTTCATGTCTGACTAATTACAATCTAATGCTCCGGTTTTTGATCTAATGTCCATTAATGTTCGTAACATTTTCACAAATTTAGTACTATTTTAAGTTATGTCCATTGTAGTATTATTATGAGTTTTTTCCCTTGATTATAGCTATTAATAACATCTGCTTAATATGTGCACATTTACGTACACTTCCAACATGATCTGAAGATACGGTAATGTTTATAAATCCCGGCTATATACACTAGTCACTAGGCAGATGTTCGCTACAGCAGGTTGATAACAGATGACGTGCACTGGTCACTACACACGGCGTGTTGGACAGTAAATGTGGTGTGTTTTATAGTAGATGATGGGCATTGGTCGTTACTCGCATTGTGTTGATGGTACAGTATGGATTGTTGGATAGCAGATGACGGGGCATTGGTCACTACACAAGGTGTGTTGATAGTATAGTGTGGTATGTTGGATAGCAGATGATGGGGTATTTGTCAGTGCCCTCGCGTGATAGATAATATATATGGTGTGTTTGGTAGTAGATGACCAGGAATTTGTCACTACACACTCGACGTGTTGGATATCACATATGGGGTCTTAGACAGTAGATGACGGGGTACTGATCAGTCCATATATATATATATATATATATATATATATATATATCTATGACAATTTAAGAGGAAATTAAACTATAGTTAATCAAATCCCAAATATCCCTGAACGTTATATAACACGTCCAGTGTTTGGAATTAACCGAATGCTACAATCTTGATGTACCCAAATTTAGTTGAAGCTGAACACTAGCTCATACGTACTTTCTTGAGAAGCCAAAAGGCCATATCACACCCGTTACGATGTACATCTTACGTATAAGGTCAACAGTTCCAATGTATTAGTTTCAGCTAAAACAAATTATTAATATGATCTGAATATGAGTTTATTATGGCTTAGTGGACAACATCAATGTTAGATGTGGGTAGTGTATAGTCGGTAAAAAAAGTAAATCCCGTTGGACATGTGAGACATATACTAAGATGGCAAAATTCGGAGATCTGCAATCAACGTATCCAAACTAATTAAAAATTGGCCGCAGCTCCGAGTGATTTTGATTGAGAACAAATAACTTCCCCCATTTATTATGACATTTAACTTAACCTGTAATTGAGATTGTGCCCTCTACCATCCGTCTTAAGCACTTAAAGAATGTTTACACTTGTACAGCTGTTGAAGATAAACAGGAAAAATAACGCAAACTTTCATTTGATTTCACTTGAATCCTGCAGAAATTTATTCAAGTTCTTTACAATATAATTGCATTAGATTTAGTCACAGTTTGTTTGGCTGGTTGTGGGTTTTCTCTTTGTCTGGTTGTGTTGGTTTTTTTAGTATAGTTCGGTAGTAAGGTTACATTTTTTCCGCCTGCACAATGGAACATTAACTATCGGTCAGTGGATCAATGGATGAGAGGAATAAACATGTTACATTTTAATCCCAAACACATACTTATTTCCAACTAGTCTAACACTTTTCGATTTTCATCACATGATTTATAGCTTATAATGGAAACCACATCAGGATAAAAGTTGAGAAGAGAGGATGATTTGAATTTCACTCTTAACGAAACGGATGTGAATTAGATATATTCATATATTTTGAATCGCAATAACACAAACTCTGACGGTGTGAATGGTACATTTTAGTGGGAAAATCTAAAATGGAGGAACAGCAAACGTTGGCTATCAAATTCGTCGAAAAAGTCCACAAAATTGTTTTCTAACAGGATGTCTTGGAACTGGAAAAACGTACCCACGAAGAAAATTTATTGATAAATTGTTGATCGTTAGGATAAGAATAGATTTAGTTTTATCAACAAGAGAAGCTGACCGTGTATTAAGAGTACATGTATCTACTGCACTGAATATCACTAACACTCATAATCGACTGCCAAGAAAGATGCCCGATTTCTTAATTTTGCACATATTGCTACATAATAATGTTTTAAAAGATGATGTAGTATTTTACATGTGTAACGTTCGATCATAGACCTGGAATCCATGTTAAACAGTAGAATTTTAAGTCAGAGTTCTTGCAGAGATATATTAGAAACAAATTAGAAACACTTCGGTCATGTACACGTAATATTGTCTGGGTCTTTTATTATATGTTGCTGCCTATGCGTACCACTGTATCTGGACATTCTGTTAAATTTGTTTCACTGATGTCATGATCTATAAAATACTCATAGCTAAGATGAGCCTAACCTCATTGCAGCGATTCAAGAGATATCTAGAGAATGCAACCAAATTATAGAATGTACCTATGCATATTGTGTACGCATTTGGTTTAATTTTTTAATTGCTTAAAAGTAACAATGTAAATTATTCCAAAGTGAAATTAAGCAAAATGTTTTAAAGAGTATAAATGTGCTTACAATTCATGAATTATGCTATAGAATAAAGAACGAAAATACAATTTACTATTTGCAACTGTCCTTAATTCCTATTTACAGTTATTCAATATAAAGTTTATCTCAAAATTAAAATACTTTTACCTGTCTCACTGGTGGTCCTAAGTTTAGGGGCTTTACTGTAGATGAAAAACATTCACCAAACTGTTTCACATAATGTGCAATGTAGTATATGTTCCGTGAGGTCATCATCCCACCTAAAATCTGTTTGTAATGGTAACCAAAGTGTATTTGTAACAAATTACCTGATATATTGATATAAAGGGATCAATAAAGCAAGCCTAACTTTATTACTTCCATTCTGGTTTGGTTACCCTACAATTCAAGCCTACATTGATTGCTTCTGTACTGGTTTGTTGCCGTAACCACATCGTTTATATTTTCTTAGTCATAAGTAAAGTTGTGTTTTACTGTCTCTGTTTTGAATTTTAGATAAATGGATTTAAGATAGCTAGAAGCTGTAGATAGTAAATGCTAGATAGATAGAGACACATATATTTGCACAGAAGATGGCTAGATACATTGGTCTTCTGATTGAGAGCCCCCCTCAAAATCTTTCTCAAGCCATTCCATTTATATAGCCCTTTGTCCAACACCATAAAAAGTATATATTTACCATATTCCCTCTTCATGAGGTAGGGAGCCGCGGTGGCTTAGTGGCTAGCGTATTGCACTTGCGACCGAAAGGGTGCGGGTTCTAATCCTACTACTGGACCAAACTGGGTCAGCTACCGTGACGTGTCCTTTTGCAAGGCATTTTACTCCATTCGCCTCAGCACTAAATAACCTACTTGTGTTGCTGTGCGCCGTAAAGCACAAAAAACATGCGAGGCAATATTATTTTTACAAAGTCACCTCTTTTATGCAGAAAAGTCAGCCTTCAAAGATGTTGACCACGTAAATACATAGGTAAGGTAATATCTGAGATCTTCCTTTTCCTGAAAATCACACCTGTTGAAATTTTTGGATATTGATAAACTGGAATTGTTCAAAATTGCAAAAACTCGAATATGTAAGATTCCATTTTTCAAAAGTTGAAGCAGGTTGCTTCGTTGTACAAATATTGACCAAAAATGATCTTGAATACATTTGGACACCTTAAACGTTATCAGAAATTTAGTTCAATTCCGGTCAGGTACATTATCAAATTTAATAAACTAAATTATACACCATGGTGACACGCGTTATTGAACTGCTTTTAAAAAAGCCTCATACTATATATCATTTACCGTTTATAAATTCTCATCATCTGACATGCTTAAGAAAACATTGTTCTTCTACACCTGGGTATATAAAATAAATACTTTATTTTAAACCAAAAATATTTTTTCCATGTGTTTTTCATAGGCAGCATAATTTTGGAACATTTTTTTGCAGTAACCAAAGCCATTATCATCATCATCATCATCATCAATCCCTTAACCCAAGAGGTCTTTAGGGCACCACAGTTGATTTTACAACCAATTCTCTCCATATTTCCCTGTTCTCTACTGCCCTTTAGGAATCTCCAAATCCCATGCCTGTCCACTCCTTAATGTTGTCTTCCCACCTCTTTTTCTGTCTGCCTCTTCTTCTGCATCTTCGCATTGTGCCTTGCAAGATTGTTTTGCAAGTCCAGATGATACCACTTCAGTTTGTGCTTTTTTACAGTGGTCAAGAGGTCTTCATAGGATCCGATGGCTCGTTGGATCCTGTTGTGGACTTCTTCGTTGGTTACATGGTCGATGTATGAGATGCCCAAAATCTTGCGGTAGCATCTCATTTCGAATGTTTGAATTCTTCTTTGTAGATCGAATGTGAGCGTCCATGTTTCACAAGCATACAGAAAGATGGACATGACAATTGAGCGCATCAGCCTTATTTTTGGAACCAAAAGCAATGTTGGTATCTTTCCATATTGGTCTCAACCTTGTTATTGCTGCTGTTGTCTGGGCAATCCTGCAAAGTAGTTCTGGTTTGGAGCCCTCATCTGTGATAATTGATTCCAAGTACTCGAAGCTTGTGACTCTTTCCAGCTTCTGTCCACTGACCTTTATTTCTGCACTGATGCCATTGGTGTTGTTTGTCATCAGTTTGGTTTCTTCGGCGCTAATCTCCATACTGTATGCGGTGGAGAGTGTGTCGAGGTGCTCAACCAAGTCAGCCAGTTCTTTTTCATGTCCTGCTAAACCATCAATATCATCTGCCAAGCGAAGATTGGTGATTGTTCTTCCTCCGGTGCTGACAGTGCCCTTGTGGTCATGCAAGGCATCCTCCATGATCCCTATCTGACTCCAACTGTTGTTCGAAACCAATCTCCTCTGCTGCCATTGATGAAGACAACACTGGTGGCTTTGTCATAGAGGTGCTTAGCAACCTGCACCAGGTTTGAGCAGTTGTTGTACTTCCTCATAGTTGCCCATAAGGCTGCATTCCATACCCTATCAAAGGCCTTTTTGAAATCTATAAAGACGTGGTATAGATTCTGCTGATGCTGAACGTATTTCTCGCAAAGGAGTCTGAGATTGAAGATTTGTTCTGTGGTGCTCCTTCCTGCTAGGAAGCCTGCCTGCTTTTCAGCAATAATTTTCTCTACTTGAGGCTTTAGTCTGTTGAGAATTATCTTCAGCATGACTTTGCTCGGGTGACTAATCAAACCGATGGTTCTGTAGTTTTGGCATAGCTGTAGGTTTCCTTTCTTGTGGAGCACGATGACCAAGGATTGAGTCCATGTGGCGGGCAAATCTCCTGTCTGCCATATCTTGTTGCAGATTGTTGTTAGGTCTGTGACTATCTCTTCTCCTCCTGCTTGAATGAGCTTTGCTGGTATGTTGTCAACGCCAGCTGACTTTCCTTTCTTTAGTGACCTAACTGCAGTTTCTACTTTTCCACGAAGAATGGGGTTGTCATCAATTTCTTCTGCCTGAGAGAAATTTAGTACTGCTGGATCTCCTTGGGCCTTATGATTGTACAATTCTGAGCAGTATTCTGTCCATCGCTTGAGGATCTCTTGATCTTCTGTGAGGCATTTTCCTGATTTGTCTTGGATGGTGGTAGTTTTCCCCTTGTTAATGGGTTGTGAGCTCTTTCACCTGTTAATATGACAGTTTGCATTCATTATTACTCAGACTGTCTTCGATTTTGCAGCATTGTTTTTCTATCCAGAATTCCTTTGCCTTTTTGATGCTTTTCCTGATCATGTTGCTTATCTCTTTGTATTTTCTAGCTCCTTCATGATCTTTTTTCCCTTTTTCAGTTCTCTTCTTTTGTCGCATAGTTCAAGGACATCTGTTGTGATCCAATGTTTCTTTGACGATATTTGCCAATCGTCTATCTAACTGTGCTAGTCACAGCTATGTTGAATGAGGTTGTTAAAGACTCTACGTCGGTGTCTTGGCTGTCCAGGTTATCAATAGTTCAAACTGACCACCTATCATTGCTTGGAAGGCTTATGCGACTTTTGGATCTTTTACTGTTTCAAGGTCAAATCTGATTCTTGGTTGGTTAGGTGTTTTGATTATTTTCAGGTGGAGGCAAAACGTCATTAATAAGTCATGGTCACTTCTAATATCTGCTCCTGGAAAACTTCGTGTTCTGGCGATATTCAGTCCTGTGCGTAATCGTTTTCTCACCAATATGTAGTCAGACTGGTTGTGATGTTGTCCATCTGGACTGTGCCAGGTCCATCTTCTAGATGCTTTGTGAGGGCCGAATGTGTTGGCTAGCACAAGAATGTTGTAGGCAGCAAACTCCATGAGCCTGAGCCCTCTTTCATTCGTTTCTGCATTGCAGAAGGGTCCACAGGTGCTTTACCAGTTTGTCTGCGAATCAACTCCCACCTTTGCGTTCCAGTCTCCTTGTACAAACAGAATCTCCTTCTTGGGCGAGTTGTCAATGATATCTTGCAGTTGGTTATAAAAATTCTCCAGTTCGTTGTCATCATAGATGTGGGTGCATAGGCCTGTGTGAATGTGATGTTGAAGGGAGTCGCCCTCAGGCGGATGGTAATGAGCCTACTTGAGACTGGGCAGCAACCCATAATGCTGTTCACAATGCCCTTGTGGACAAGAAATCCAACGCCATGATTGTGTTTGTCCCCTCTTCCGCTGAAGTAGAGCTTATGCCCTTCATCTGTTGTTATTTCGCCCAAGTTTTTTCAGCGCACTTCACAGAGACCAATAATGTTCCAGTTGTACCTCTCCAACTCATGTGTAAGTTCTTTCAACTTTCCCACATGTACCGATGATGATGTTGTCTCTCCCACGGATCTTGGTAGTGGGGGCACCAGTAGCATATTTGTCACCTTCGTCCTGGTGTGCAGCGAATGCGTGGTCATTGTTGACCCAGGCTGCAACCAATCCGGTATGGAAGAATTGTTAGTTGTCTTCATGTGGTGTGTCAAGAGCAAGATACAACCTGGTGGAGCCTATCCCTCTCCGGACGGGATGACCACAGCCGGAATCCACTGATATAATGTGGCACGCCCTGGCTCTGAGCACATGGTCGTTGAGCTCATCTTGGAGCCATTCCGCCCTGGCCGTTGACTTCATCGAGGAAGACTTCCAACCAGTGATGCTATGCTATCATCACACTATCCTACCCATACTTGGGGGACTCGTGGGGGGCGGGAGCGTCTTATTCCATCCCGTACGGAGCCAATGGACCTGTACCACTGACCAAACCAAAGCCCTAATACTCACGAAAACCAAAGATTTCCTTTATTCTCAATAGATTTTCCAAAACTTGTCAACAACTTCTGCAAACTATTGGATTTACAGGATTGGTATGTTTTTAATCTCTTAATAAAAGTTACCAAAGGCCGCTCATGGGAGATGATAGTCATGTAGGGTAGAGGGCTTCAATTAAGTTGAGCAACGAAATACTACTCATGTTTGTATGATTGTAACATAAACTTAGTCGACGTGAGAAATACAAATACAAAGACATATACATAAACAACAACAATGACAAAGGCAAAGACAAAGACAAAGGCAAAGACAAAGACATAGACATAAACAAAGCACAAAAGCAAAGTCAAATGCATAGACATAAACAATGACAAAGACAACTTACAAAGACAAAGACAAAGACAGCAAAAAACAGAAATACAAAGACGATGACAGATAAAAATTTAAATGCAAAGACAAAGACATAGACATAGGCAAATACAAAGACAATGACATAGACAAATACAAAAACAACGACAGCGACAACGTCAACGGCAAAGACAAAGGCAAGGACAAAGACAAAGACAAAGACAAAGACAATGACGCAGATATAGACAAAGACAAAGACACAGACCAGTATAAAGATAAAGACAAAGACAAAGAGATAAAGACAAAGACAAATACAAAGACAATTACAATTACAATGACAATGACATAGACAGAGATAGACATGGACATGGACAAAGACAAAGAGATAGACATCGATATAGACAAAGACAAAGACAACTATGAATACTATAAATCACATTTTCTCCCATCAAGTGTTGATCTGGGTGTTAGACCACGTCTTAATGTGGCATCGGAGTGAAGTCGCGTAATCAGCTTTGCCTACCATGCAGATCTGTTCGCGAGTATTATCCTGAAAACACACTGAACCTATGATTATAGATAGATCGGACGACGGCTACACTAGTACAAAAGTCAATGCAATTAAATCTAATATTGAAGCCATTACAGTTTCTGCTCCTGGTAAAGCAAAACAATGCAGCAAAAGTTCTCAGATAATAATTTCCCTTATATATAGGCAAGCCGATGGTGAAAGAGCTCAAGCAACTCACGCGAGATAAGGATTCCAAGCAGCATGAGAAAAGCCAACATACTGTAATGTTAGGACTTTCTCCAGAGGCGCAAAAGTTGGTCGAGAAGCAACTACACGAAATAGCCGGGTAGCATTGTATCAAGATTCCTCCTGAGGCTATGTGGGCCGAAATAGCACAGGCGGTTGGTGATGAACAAGCGTGTCGCAGCCATATCGCAGCTGTTATCTGAGGCTGCCGCAAAAGCATAATAAATCCCTGAATTTGAGTTACATATATGTCGTGGTGATTTAAAAGAATACTGGGCAATTATGATACGTTTAAATCACAAACCAGTGGATTCAGAGTCTGATCTTAAATAGCACAGACATAGAGGACATTAATGGGGAAATCAATAAAGAGTTTGCAGTGATTCTTGAGACGCTGGAAAAATTCACAAATATTACATCAGGAGGGACTGTGGACAGATGCGTGGAAGTTCAGCTACATATTTCCCCGTTAAAGCTTTTGCGCGAGTCAAATTATATTAAAACGCCAGTGTGTATTCTGCGGCGAACAGGTATCAATGTCAAAAGCAAAAATAATCAATATTTTGAATGTGCTGAGCTGCATCTTGCGAGTAATAGTAAAAAAAACAACCAAGAAAATACTAGTAATACCTGGGTGAACTTAAGTTTGGTACCATTGAATTTCCAGTTCTCGTTGCCGACATCAGGAAGTTTCAGCGAATCAACCTTGACATCGCTGTTAATGTGTTTGTTTGTAATAAAGGCCTGCAGCTGATTAGACTATCGATGGCGAGTCGTGTGCGGAATAATATCGATTTGTAATTGCTGCACGGCTTAGGTCGCGGTATCATTACGTTTAAATTAAGAGCTTGTTACGAATTGTTTACCGGCATATAAGTATGGGGGTAGGACATTTTCATGCAGACGTTGCATGCATGTATCACCCAATAGATACTTGACGAGTAAAACTTTTACTGCAGCGTGATCAGTGCAAAGCCACATCGGACCATAATGCTCGATCCTGGTAGAAATATTTGAAATTTACTGTGCTACAGCCAAAAATGAAAGTCTCGTATTTTTATTTATGCGGACGTCAAATGTCTTAACATTCCAGTGGATGCCCCTGTAGTTCAAAAAGTCACAATCGAAATTGCTACATTGAGTTACCAATGCTGTATCATAGACAGGAATCGCTTGAGGTTTGCTTAAATTGTTCGATGTCATAGCGAAATGGCTCCGACAACAGCTTTCCTCCTCCGCAGAAATGATTATGACCAACGATGACATTCGCAAGTTTTCCGTCGGATTCAATGCTGGATCTGTGCTGGTCGCTTTGGTGCTGAAGCCAACGTTCGCGGTCACTGTCACATCACTGGTGCGTTGAGAGGAGGATCAACCAGCGCATGAAATCGACAGTTGCGAATGTACCCAAGTAAAATAAAAGTCCCTATAGTGCTTGAAAACAACGCATCAGCATGACAGGCTCCAATAAGATAAATAACCAATAACATTTATAAATGCATGAGGCTTAGCCTAAGTCAGCTGCAGTTCATTGACTCGCTGAACTTGCTCAGTTCCACACTTGATTAAATCGTGAGCATTCTTAGCAATGATTGTTATACACTTACTGGTCGATACTGTGGCGCCAACGATGGGAATATTTACCTTACTCGCAAAGGAATTTACCATATGAGTCAATGAGAGACCGGAACAAGTTTGCTGAAACTCAGTTGCCGCCTATTCAGGTCTTTTAATGTTGTCTCGCGAAGGCATTTTCATCAACGACAACACATACGCAAACAATATCTCGATAATATCTTTGTGTCATTTCGTGATACTGCTATGCGTGGGTACAAGCTCGACCATGCGAACTACTTTCCGTCACCGGGGGTGGCTTGGGACACATTGTTGTACAAAACCAACGTTGAGCTAGAACTACTCCCTGACAAAGATCAGCACTTATTCCGTAGCGAAATTTCAATGGCGAGCCACTGCAACGTTAGAGTCAACAATCCTCTCCTGAGCGGATAAGATCCCGCTGTTACAAACAGTTACATCATGTACCTTAAAGCCAACAACTTGTATGGTAGGCAATGCTGCAGCCTATGCCTGCTGGTGGGATTGCATGCGTTGATCCCGTGCACATAGACGTGGGAAAAACGACAAAAACAGCGACATGTGGTACTTCCTAGAAGTTTATCTGATATACACTGAAGAACTTCACCGCGGCCACAACGATTATCCGCTAGTCCCAGAAGCGAGTGGGTGTCCCCGTATCAGTATGAAATCGTGGATTATTCCAAACGCAAGTTTACAGATTGCTTAAAGCTTATACTGAACCTGCGCAGCAAACTCAAGTATGTAGTCCACGTACGAAACTAGCAAGGGAATCAGCGTATATGCGAAGTCCACAGAGTGTTACAGTTTCGCCAACATGCACGGATGGCTCCTGACATACAGATGAATACCAATCTGAGGACAGCGGCAACACACGAGTTTGAGAAAGACTTTTAAAGGTCATGCTGTATTCGGCAAGACTGGAAAATTTATGAAAACGGATCAAAGCACCTTATGCATGATAGTGAACAAAACAAGATTCGAAGACTTGTCGTGGAACCCGTATTTGAGTGGCGAAAAATATTTGAATGCGAACTCATAGCCGTGCACAGTCAAAAGTTAAGCAAAAGTTGACAAAGCCGATATACATGGTCGCATCTGTATTTGATTTGTCTAAGCAACTGATGTATGAATTATTTTATAACAAGATAAAGTCGCTATACCGCAACAATATAAAAATGCTTTTAACAGACACCAATTCTGCTATTATACATAACAGAACGATGTCTATGCAGACATGGATGAGGCGTCGCTGGTAAACGAATTTGACACTAGCGTGTGTCCGAAAGGTCTTCTACTGTTTAGTTACACCCACAAGAAAGTAGTAGGAAAACTCAAAGATGAGTACTTGGGTAAACATATCGAGGAATATGTGGGACAGCGGTCCAAAATTTATTCAGTCTTGGTTGGTGGCTCCAAAAACATTAAAAAGGCACAAACAATTCCCTCGCGCCATTGTGCAAAACGATATCTGATACGATATTTATGGTGAATGTTTGCAGCAAAGACATGAATTCGCAACATATGTAATCTTATCCGGTCAAAGTAACATCATATGGGTATCTATCGTTACACCCAGGCAAGTTTATTACCGCCGGACACCAAGCGCGATGTTTTCCTGATGGAATCACTACTTACGCGTACGGCCATGCCCAAAAATCTTTTAACTTTGGGAGATCTATTTGTCAGTGGTTTTGAGTATTCTGCAATAAATGAGAAGTTGCGTCATTAATGAATGTCATTTATCCCTATTTTTCAATTTTGGAGAGAAGTTGTCGCCAGGTAGACCCATTAGCACCGTACTTATTTATAATAGGAATTGAAATTCTTGCAACAAAACTACAAAAGAACGCAAATAGTACAAGCATTTACTGTAAAGAAATGGAGTTAAATATTAGAGAAGTACACTGACGATGCTCTTCATTGTTAGAAGTTTCTCCTTTGTCCTTGGAGACAACAACGCATACTTTAAAAGACTTTGCCTCGGTATCAGGTCTATACTACATTGTTTCAAAATTAAAAGATATTTGGACTAGAAATAAAAAAATTTTAATGAAAAAATATTTCCTGAAATTTATATCACTGGTCAATGTCCAATTTTAGATTACTGGGTGCAGATTTATCTTTGAATTTGGAGAATATGATCGAATTTAATTATATGACGAAGTTGAAAGAGGTAAGGATATTGATTGGCTGCTGGACCAGAAGAAATTGGTCCCATATTGGAAAAATTACTTTGATAAAATCCTTGATTTTTGCCAAAATGTATTCATCTCTTTGCTCCTCTACCAAGTCCTCCACCTCATATAGAAAATTAATGCATTATTTTTCAAGTTCATTTAGAATGGCCCAACCGTATGGGTAAAACGAGATACTCTTACAGCTTCCTTTGAGGATGGGTGATTAAATATGGTTTACATGAACTCATGTATGCATTACATAAAAGTTTCCGCGATCAGACGCTTATTACTGAACGAAGATCGTTTGTGGCAAAAACTGAATTTCTGAAAAAATATTTGGAAAATTTGGAGGTAAACAATTAAAATTAGGAAAAACCAAGAAATCTCTTTAAAAAATTAAAAATATATTTTGATGTGATGTTATTTATGATATTTATGCCTTATCACAATGAAAAAATGGACCGTCGACTGTTCAGGAATACTTGTCTCAAGATATTTTTTAATTTAGTAACTATAGACAACATTAAATCATACACAAGGTGGGGAACAAATGGTGTTGTACTTATTAAATACCCTTTTGATGCACAAGGATCTCTATTAAGTTTTGATGAAATAGAACAAACAACACATACTAACATATTTATACAATACTTTGCCCTTATCTCAAAGATAACAGTGAAGTGGAAAGAGAAACTTAAAAGCTTTTTATGAATGTAGAAGTAGTTTCCATGTAATACTTGACAAACCTTCGCCATCTTAGAGTAAAAGCAAAAAGTAATTTATTTATAAAGATTTGATAAGAACCAAGATACAAAAGTCAAATGTTAAATGCAAAACTTGGTACAGGCAGCTAGGGTGTGCAATTGATATAAAAGAATGGTCCAACTATTTTGTTTTGGCTAAACTTTGCACAAAAGACACAAAACTGGTTAGATTTAAGTTTTTACTTTTACATAGAAATATTACCACAAACCAGTTTTTGAGAAGGATTAATTTTAGTGATAATGATAAAGACAGCTTCTCTAAGGTGAGAATATAATAAATTGAACACTTATTATATAACTGTTGATGTTCAGTTTCTGAAAATTTTTGTAAATTACTTGTGGTATGGATCCAAACATGACTTAAATTTTAAAATTACACGAAATATTTCTTATAGGAAATAAAAAGTTTGATGATCAACTTATTTTGCAAAATATGTTATATACAGAGCACGTTGTATATCAAAAATTCCAAATCTCACCTCTTATAAAACTTGTGTTTTATCTTACAAAAGACGTACAAATTATGTAGCCAAAACGAAAAATAGAAGTGACGAGTTTAAGTAAAAAGTGGACCCTTTTGTCATCCTTTGATTTGATCTCTTAATTTTTCTTTACTTTCACATCAAACAAACAGGCATTGTAAACACCTAGGGATTTGTGTGAATGTTTCTTTGTGTACAATATTTGTGAGTGTATGTATTTGTGTGAATGGATTTGTGTGTGTGTGCTGTGTTTGTCTACGTAAGGGAACATATGTAAAGATCAGGATGGAAAATCATTTTAAAGAAATGGCCCAAACATCTGGTCAGATGGTGATATAGGGGAACATGTAAAATCCAGACAATTTATTTCAATACAAAATGAATTAAATCCAATACATGACCTTGGCCTTGATCTCTGAGAAATAAGGGCATTTGGAACAGCTCTGTCTTTAACATGTTGCTTATTTTCCAACTTAAAGCAATTAGAAATAACGTGCCCTATTTTCTTGCAGTAGATGCACGTAGGAAGAGAAAAGGATATCTGATCAGTTTTAACAGAAGTTTGATTCTTATAAGTTGTGTCAGATTGTAACGATTGTTTTACTAAAAACCTTCTGAGAGGGAAACATAATGAGAAATGAAACTTCGTGAGTCAAGGTATGTCGTCAGCTGTACAAGAAGCGTTTTCCAAAGTGTCTACATGATCTTCATAAAGTCTTAACTTCGCTAACATGAGTTGTCTAAGTTTGTCATAATCTTTACCAATGTTTCTAGATGCACACCACCTGTCACATAGCTGTTCTTTTTCCCTAGAAAACTCGACATGGGTTTGGCTATTTTCTTTTTTGCAATTCCGAAACCTCTGTAGATATGCCTCATTTACCAACTCATAACCCTTCTATACATATTAATTGACAAAATCATAATCAGCGCTTGCTTCTACTGACAGTGAAGTATAAACTTCACTATCTTTGCCATTACGTACACTCTGTAATAACAAGTCCAGTTCTCTCTTGCTAATTTAACATTTTCAGCTATTTTTTCAAAATAAGAAAATATTGACCAACATCTTTTTCTTTAAAGTGGGTTTATAACTTAAATATTTTTGATAACAACAAAACCCGAATTTTCATGGAGTACTTCTTGCTTCCCAGTTTTAATTCTTTAATTTCAGCTGCATTTCCATTTCTCTTTCTTTCATTGGTATGTCTCTTTCTTCTTCTTGCATTTGCATCAGCATTTGCATTTGCTGCCCTTCCTAGTCTCTTTCTTCTTTCTTAATTTGGAATTCTCATTCTTTTCTTGTTTCTGAATTTGCATTTGAATTATTTCTCTTTTTGAATTGTTTTCTCTCTCTCTCTTCTCTTTCTGCATTTGGATTTCTTTGTCTACTTTTTGAAGCTTAAATGTTCCTAATTCTGTTTCCGTCTGGGGGTTTTTATTATTATTATTTCGATTATTTTAATTTCATTTCATTCTAGAGACTTACTAATTAATCCCAAAAATCTTGCATCAAAGTTTTCCTTTCCACCAAATACTTGACCAAAATATTTTTAATTTCCTGTTTTAATAAAGACGTCTTTATGTCCGAAGGAGAATGGCGCTTGGGAAGCTTCAGCAGCTCATATTTCCTTAAACTCTCCGACCCTTCCTGAGTCGAACTGGAAACAAAACTCTCCACCCATGATAAGATTGTTAAAGATTGTTTGTTTCAAAGTACCAGGGACAAATACATTTCTAAACTAAAATGAAATGAATTTAAATTTTAAAACCATTTTAATGCAATAGTTATAAAAATTCATATCCCGAGCTAATAAAATTCATATCCCGAACGAGCCCTCAATTTTTGTTAAGACTCTATGGACATAAACAATGTAGCAGAAGAAAGCAAAACCAACGCGTTTAGTAAAACTTGACAAATAATTTGTGTATCAAAGTTATAAAATAAAAATGTTAGAGGAACTTACAGCATTATGAATTGAATCCAAAATAATCCTAAAAAGTTCTATTCAAGTCGAAAAGAATCGAATGTTCCGAATGAATTCAGATCCTCGAATGTATGAATCACAATGGCATTGTGCAGACCTCCTTTGAATAATTCACAATAGAACCAGAATAATGTTCTATTCCAAAGAGAACATTGTAATTCTAATGAATAATCCTAATAAATGTCTCCTCTCAAATTGTCTAAAAACAACATTAACTATATCTGAAGACTGATTTTAACATTAAATAAGAATCCGAAATAGGAACGAATAAAAAATGGGAATGAATCTGATTGCTCAGTTTTCTCCTTATGTACACCTTCAAGAGTCTATTACAACTATGTCGCAATATACCCCAAGTGACAGATCTTACTACTCAATCTAATATTTCAAAATATCTATTCATGCGACCTAACCCATCCATTGGGAAATAACTTAATTCTTCTAAGAACTCACCTGACAGACCTGTCCAACGAGAAACAACCCCAAACTCGTAAGCAGGTCATATCATTAATATTATAATTAATTGTCGTAAAAACCTACCGTGTACAAAAATTAACTATCGAATATCGTGACTACAGATTATCATTACAATTTATATTCATGAATAACAATCACATATATAGACATAGTCATGTACCTAGAGTTAAAAAACCTTTTGATATACATAACAATATGATAAGGTCGCAGTGGTCGGGAATTGTTATTTGTCCCGTATGGGTGACACAATAAGTGGGCTTGTATTAATACAATTAAAGGAAAGAGTATCAGTTCGGTGCAGAAATATGTGACAGTATAGCTAGCTTACTAATGAGCTAAGCAACGTTAAAAGGAGAAATGAATTAAATGTCAAGTTTCCAAACGAATTGATGATTTCCAAGCCATCTTGGTTCATGATTATTATGAGAAGCCAAAACTATAAG
The DNA here is from genome assembly GCA_016617855.1 of Megalonaias nervosa. Taxonomy (NCBI): domain Eukaryota; kingdom Metazoa; phylum Mollusca; class Bivalvia; order Unionida; family Unionidae; genus Megalonaias; species Megalonaias nervosa. The sequence goes on along the minus strand of JAECUM010051416.1, from coordinate 5,671 downwards.
ATGATGATTTGTCATGTGTGTGCACTCCCATGAAGTGTCTGAAGTCTTGCGGGTTGCTTTTATTAGGTTAGGAGCAGAAACTGGCATCAAAGAAATGGAGAGTAAAAATTGAACTTGGGTTGATGGAAATAATATGAAGAATTGGAAAGAACTTGTAGTACGATTTCAGCTACCTGCTGGCTTCCATGTCGATAATTTGCTTCTGGATTTTGTGCTAAGAAATGAGAAACAGTGCAGGAAACAAATGAAAATGCAATTCTTACAAGGACACATACATAAAATAAACCAATTTGTGGAATTTCGTTGGACCCAAATATTGCCACTAATTTGATTCAAACCAAAAAGTAGAAAACAAATAGCGATCAGACTTTATAAGGCATGTAACGAAGGGCTTATAAGGGATGCAACGAAGGACTTATAAAGCATGTAACGAAGGACTTATAAGGCGATGAATAGCAATGGAAACTAAACGATGTTTGAGATAAGTTTCATCATCGGGACATTACGATGTGATAATCAGATTTTCAGACAATATTCGCGGAGAGACGCTAAAACAGATCGAAAACAAAGGGGGAAACGAGGATGAAGAATCGACAGAGGTAAGAGGAAGAATGAAGCACATATCAAACTGGTTCATACGTAGTTTAAAGTAAAGAAAAAAACAAAGTACGTACAAAATATATGCAACCTCCAAAAGAAGAAGAAAGTGGGGCAGCAGGTTTTGGAGAAAACCATATTGATCTGTAGGAAGCTACAGTTTAGTTCAAAACGAAACCTTTCAAACAAATCACAAGGAAACAATATGCAAGAAGAGGTCAACTCGTGCTTTAATTTCTTTCTGGCTCTTGACAAGTCAGTGAGACTAACTTTAAACATAGGCAAATCTGAATGTACATTGTTACAAATGTTAAGCGTTTATTTAATTTTAAGTTACAAAATAACCAAACTTTGAGTTATGGACGAAGTTGTTTTATCATTTGAATGCAGTAATAAATGTGTAATGGAAATTCCATAAAGTCCTCTCGATAACGTCATATCGAAACATTCCAAAATGAGACTTTTTAATCAGTTAAGACTATCTGAAGAGTGGGATTGTCGAAGCAACTTAAAAAGAAGCCTTTCGAAAGCATTCAAAATGAGGATTGACAGATTGAAACTCTAAAAATTAAAAGAAAAATGGAACGTAAATATTGGAAGTAAGGGAAAAGGTCAAGAAGAAAATGGAGACAATTCAATGTTCATTTTGTGTATGTGGCAAAACTGCAAATGACCGGTCCATTGGTTGTGATTGATGTGCTTTATAGTTCCATGGTAATTGGCTGAAAACTAAAGATATAAATTCTTTGCCAGATGAATAGCTTTGTCGCTATTGCAAAGGAGAGCACGACTGTAAATATTTACTTAATGGGCAAAAAGAATCCAATTAGCATTTTGGAGTTTGCAATGACTGGCTGATTTATAGATTTGTATTTAACAGCATTTCAGCAAAACATATGAGAATGATTGAATTAGATGTTCTACGGCTCAACGACACACATAGGCTATATAATTCGGAAAGAAAAGGAGTAAATATCTTGCTCAGTGACACATCTGTATGCACTTTGGATTTCGTTTCAGATACAAGAACCACTGAGACATTGCCTGCTACTCCTAAAGTAAGCAAATGACATGTCAGATGAGACATGGTGTGCCAAAACATTTTCATTTGATCACGTTATAATTCTTATGTGCAGCAACAATAAAATAGCTTATTGTTCAATGTAACAAACATCTAGAATTTTCACCGTTAATGTTCTCATTTCTACAAATTCGTTGCTTAAACGTTATTAGAGATTTATACAGCAATTCTGTAATAATTAAATTTAGCTATGAAAACGAATGTGATATATAAAATATTTCATATTGATAATATTCCTTCAGTTGTAGACATGAATAATTTATATTTCATTCCCTGCCAGGATTTTCCAATAAGCAAAATACAATGTAACCTCTATAATTGTTGCCGACATTAAACAATCACCTCTCGTATCTAGCAACTATATGTGATAAAGTGACCTTGCAACGTACCCGTATTCTTGTTATGATGGGATCCCATTTATAAATCTCTAACTTCTACAGCTTTTCAAAGTAAAATCCTGCTAGTCCCTGTATAGTTTATGCCTCACTTCGAATGTGGAAAGGGCATATAGTTCAGTGCTTGTCCAATCTCACGTCATATATGCATCAGTTGGTTTTCAGGCAGTTCATCTTTCTCGTGCATTGCAATAAAACATGAAAGACTGGGGACATTCATGTTCTTTCAACCTATATATAGTCTCATTTATTTTCGTTTGTATTATCCTCCACTAACGCAAACATGTCCACAATGCAAAACTCTAGCCATAGATGATGTGTCCAAATTCATGGAACAACTGGGCACGTTTATGGGCCACCTAAAGGCTCAACAGTGGATAAATTATTTATTTAAAAGATATTGTAGGAGTATTATTTATTCTGCATTTTGCTGTTTTTGCATTAAAGAAAAACAAAATTTCGATTTGTCTCTGAAGACCATTAAGTCTGTTACCCAAACCATCCCTTCTGTTTTTGATAATGAACGTGAATATTGTTTACGTATTACATGGTCATTAGATACATACATACATACATACATACATACATACATACATACATGGGTGTTACTGAGCAAAAGTACAAAAGTAACCAATTAACCACAATTTTTACAGCTATTCTAACAGTAACCTTCATTAAATTAAAAAAATTTCCCCATACTTGTCAACTATGGCATCTGTTTACAATTTTGTGAATTACGCTCTTGTTCAGAACCAGCTTATATTACTATGATACCATAACAATTTTATCCATCTTTGGGTTTATATCGTTTGCTTGTATTCAGTGATTAAATAGATGCTCGAATTTTTGTATTCATCATTACAGAATATTTTGTGCGTAGTTTAAATCTGTGCACAGTGAATAACTTCAATAAATACAACTGTTATTTTATCGACATATTATTTCCCATTATAAACAGGGCCTCAGGGTGGCCCAGTGGTCTAAGTCTCCCGCCTTTACAAATCATTGACTTCTCGTCTGGTCCTCTTGGGTTCAGGTTTCGGATTCTTCCAACGCGAGAAAGCTTGCCAGTAGCATCCCGTGGGCCGGTTGTTCTTCCCAGGTTTTTCCCATCTTCTTCCATCACCAAATATTCTGGCCTCCACGTATAGCCTATAATGTGCTGGAAAATGGCGTTAAACCTACAAAAGAGAAATCAAACCATATTATTAGCCTATTCCTTGGCATTTTATAAACTTTCTTATACGTACGGGAATATTAATCCGTGTATTTATTGAGCCAAAATATATGGTCAAACAGCTCCCTCTGTGCATGACAGACTGAAAGACGGCTACTGGAAACTGTCTGATGGCCTGTTTGGGACGAGAGGTTCTACCACATCAAAACCTTTATTAACACTGACATTCTCGGAGCCTTTGGTAAGATATTGTTTACATTTGTCAGGAAGTTGATGTCTCTTTGTATTCCGTACTACATGTAGTGTTATGTTTTACAGCAGCTGTAGTTATGGGTTAACGTCATTTTCAGGAGATAATAGGCTATACAAAGCGGTCAGTATATCTGGTGTAGGAAAGCCCGAAAAATACTCCAAATATTCATTGCTTTGGGAGTGCATTGATTCTCTGTGTGTGCAGATCGAGAGAGAGACAGACAGAGACGGAGACAGACAGACAGACTCACAGAGATTAAAAACATATATGTTACTCTTTGCTTCGAGTAAACTGCTACACTCTGTATACTTCACTAGTGTTGTTTCCAAGATATCAAATTCTTAACTCTATAATATAATCTAAGACAAATTAATTCACGTTGTCTACACTCAGCCCACTTAGGACAACTAGTACTTCTGCCAATAAAGTGGCATATTCGGTCACTTGATCACTTTATTCCCTGTACTGAGTTTAATGACCAAGGATCATCAGGTGCAGATGATAAAAAGGGAGTGTTGTGCGCTGCACAAATATACCGGAGTAAAGAAAAGTGTTCAGCAGCCAGTGTCTGCTTGCACGGGATGCACGACCCATTAATTGAACCATTCTATCAACAACAACATCTGACATATACAGACTCCAAGTCATCCAGATATCGAGAGAGATTTATAAAAGGTTTTGTTTAGACACATTGGTACAGAACCTTCTCTGCATCATACAAACAGATGAAGAAGCACAGGCGGGTTCAGGAATATCGTTGGGATGTGCAGGGGCGCAAACAAGCATGCGAGGGGTCAGTTGAACGGAACCACCAACAGGAGGCCCACTGGCGAAGCCACTTGAAGCTCCTGTATTTTAAGCTTTTTCAGTTCATTAGTTTAACAATTTAAGTGCACCCCCCCCCCCAAAAAAAAACATACTTTAAGAAAGGTTCTATTTAGTTCGCACTAATTTTTAGGGGATGGTTGGGAAGAGGGTGGGCGCCGGTTCCTTTCTCCCCTTGATGCGCCCCTACAGACTTAAGGATACTTGCCTTGAATGTCCTGTATTGGGTATTGGTAACGTATGCTCAGGAACAACAATGCATTAATGATGTTCGATTGATTCACTAATGTAATATAAGTGACATAATTTTACATGTGACAGAAAATCGTTTGTAAACAATACAAAGATTTAGGTCGACAATTATAAAAGAGTGTTAAAAACAATAGCTGCATATAGGTCGACTAGGATAAAATGATGTCCACAAAACGGTAGACACTATGCAAATGTAGGTGGAAAAGGATTCAAAGGTATTAGAAACAGCTAGTATAATCATGTAGAGATCGTACCAATACCACGAATTCTGGACAATGAGTAGTGTTACAACTCTATTGTTTTAAACTAAGTAGCAGATAAGAGAGTGAAAACCAACTCACTTATACAATTCAACAGATAATTTATTTTCTAGAATGCATAGTGAAAAATTAAAAATAACTTACAGTATGGTGTTTGAAATCCTAAATAATCCTAAAAGTTCCTTCACACATCAAAAAATTCCGAGTATTCCAAATGAATTCCAGTAGTGTTCTGAATGAATTATTCCAATTTATTGCGCTGATGTGCCAATAGTCTGGAATAGGTTAATGTCCTAACAGGTTTGATGAATCACAATGATGTAATCGAATATGTCTGAAATGAATTCAGTGTAATTCCAAAATAATTACTTAGTCCTAAAGTTTATGAGCACCTTGTAATTCCAATTGAATTATTGAAATAAATCTTCTCAAATAATATTGAAAACAACCAAATGACTCTAGTAAGAATAATACTTATGATAAGAATAATTAATTCTCAGGCAAACATCAAATGGATACACGTTTATAACAAAGATAAGGGTGAAATGCTCATATATAGATTATCCTAACTTGTCCACAACGTCAGGTCTTATAACAGCCAGCCAATAGGAAATCAGGTGACTTGATTTTCCTACGGGAAAACAATGATCTAAACTCAGTTCCATCAAATTCGTGAACAAGATTTCTTCTACACCTTCCAAAGTCAAAAGCCACAGTAACATGTTTACCAAACAAACTGACGTTATCTTATAGTAATGTTTCTTTACTAAATGACCCTTGCAATCTATAAAAATAAAAATTAACAACGATAATATATATATATATATATAT